>QFEY01001545.1:0-51429 GCA_003316435.1 Russula virescens
CCCTGCAATGTGTGCCTGTTTGTGGGTGGATAGTCTGATATCCGGCGCAAAGTCTGACACCAAACATGACACTGAAGCCCCATGGAATAAAATTGAGGGTAGGGGGGCTGGGCTATGTCCGATGCTAGACGACTGAGATTTCCGGAAGGCAATGACAGTATCATCGCACTGAAATTTTGCAAGGAGCCTGGGGATCATGATACTTCATCCCCCGGTCCATACTACTGCCTTCTGTAGTGTCCAGGCTGTGAGCGAGTTGCGAAAGTAACACGAGGGCGTGTCCAGCATTCTCTGGGCATGCTGTCGAGTGCATCTGATTACCTGTCGATAATCATGAATAAACAACATATAGAGATACCTACAATGAGGATACTCCGCAGAATGATCGACCCTATGGCAACATCGATGCGTTTTAATTTGTCGGGAAACTGGGAAACAACGGGAAACAACAATATGAGCTATACAGATCGGCGATATAATGATGAGGATTAGCTTGACACTAAGCGCCTGAACAGGAATGGTAAGCGAGGAGCGCGGGGACCTTGCGTGAGCGTTCGAATCCAGTATAGTTATGACAAATGAAACACCATAGGATGGACGCCTCAAGCTCAGGTAGCCAGCAATGGCACATCATCGCGCTAGTGACGGCGTTCCTGACCACCGCGGTGCGCGAGTTGTTGGCGAGCGACGGACATAATACTGCACTCACCTGTCGGCGAGTTCTGGGCATGTAGCATCTTGCGCGGTGCGCGGCTAGCCACCCACCACCCTGGCCTCCACATGCGCTGTGAACAGGGGTCAATTGGTATGTGGTAAAAACCTGGGGAAAAGTGGTGAATAGAATTTAAGATTTTGTTTTGAAACAAATTTTGAAAGATCCTCAACTAAACTTGATGTTTTCCTGTCGTGGACAATAAGACATGAAGGTCTATTCGAAGTTTTTACCTTTTTGAGAATTTTAAATTTATCCCATCCTGGTTTCCGAGTTTCAAAGATCGAATAATTAATGTTCAAAACGATGTAGATGGAGCCGCGTCGCGTCGCCCAATGTGTGCGAAAGGTCACGTGCCTCGCGCGTCGTCGGATCTACGCGTTGGGAGTGTTACTACGGTAAGCGCTTACACTTTAAAATGGAGCTCACTCCACTGGAGGCCGTAAAGATCGTGTGTGCCTGTAGAATCCTTTGCCAAGGTGTTCAAAACAATATCACTTGCTTCCTGGGTGGTTTGGGCGACTCCGATAAGCGCTGGTTTTTCTACCGGGCTTGCGCGACATTGCCCTTGGCCTTTTGCCGCTGCTCAAGGCTGTTCAGCCGTATAGAGGTATTTTAGGAGTGTTATCGTGAGATAGCCAATTGTGCAGCAACAGCAACGCCTCATCCTCCGCCTTGCTCTATCGTTCAATCTAAGATGAGGGAAATGTTAAGAAGAAAAAAGAGGGGGTAGAGGGGACGACATATATGCAGATTTGGATCCTTGAATCGGGTTGTCTCTCTCTGTGCAGCAGTGCGATGTTCTCGTGGGCTTGTCAAACTCACAAATGCGGCACGCATCTCGCGTTGAGCTTGCGCAGCGTAACCGTAACTGCGGTCGCAAGGGTCAGATGGTTCAATAATAGCGGAAAGGTTCCTTCCATTCTCCGTGTAACGGCGTAGGGTTGTCTTGCCTCGCTAGTGAATCGATCCGTCTGCGAGTGCTGGTGAACTGCAGCTGTCACACCTTTTCCCTTACAGTGCTCGGGGCGTCAGCGGCATGATAGTGAAGACGACGGGTACGTGGAGGTGGAGCGAGCGAACGTGCACGAAAAAAAGGTATTATATTATAAAGTGAGAGCGACAAGGAGGGCAGTGTTAAATTGTGAGATAGCCCTAGACGCTGCTCAGGTTATATGCAGTCCTTGATAATGTATCACGCACCGATTCCCAGCTCTGGGAAGCTGTCCCGATGTCTACTCAGACCGGAGCCGGCCCAGTACTAGTGCTGTTGTCATACTGTGATATGGCTTACCAACATTATGGCGGACTTTTCGGCAGTGAAAACGCCACTTTTTCGGACCACAAAGCTTGGTGGTGTCATTATATTTTTAGCGGCCTATTCTCACCAACCCATAGCTCAGACCTCAGACCCCATCCAGCGTCGACTGGCACCACCAAACTTAACCTCGAGTCAGCAGTATGTGGCACGGCTCTGAAAGCTACGTGTTGTCTACCTTTTTTTTCCTGAGAGTGGTGTGGCTAGAGGGTATGTTGGGAAGATTTACATGGTGCGTCAATACTTCTCGTAGGCACGGGCCGAAGGAGTATCTTAGCGGTGACAGTTTTTCCGCGATTCGCCCTTTGTCCGGTGTCACATTGCGGTCGCGTGGCGGAACCGGCAGTGAGCGGACCCTCCAACGCTGACGAATTCCTGAGCGGCTAGGGTGTGGCGACAGCCCTGATTGGTGCTAGCGCCCTACCATTCATCCATGCCCCCCAAAATTCTCCATTGCACGGCTGCGCTAAAAGGAAATAGTTGTACAGATCGTACTTGTTCCAAGAGCCACGACTATACACGTTGCGAACCATGCAACCTTATTCTTCATATCAACAACCTCAAAGAACATATAGGTGGGAAAAAGCACCTTCAGAAGGTGGCTGCTCTTGCCCCCCCTAAATCAGGTACCCCCCAGCCGGCTCCTTCCTCCCAAGCAGTCGCATCGAACCTTCGAACCGCAGCACCTCCAAATGCCCCACCTCCATCCGGGAGCAACGCGTCCACAACAGATGCGGGTCCACTCGTCACTGGGTCTGGTAAGGCGCGTAACAAGGTAGCGTACTGTCCCACGACGCTACAAGGGGAGACGTGTAAAGACAGTCGGTGCCAATATCTCCACGATGTTGCCCGATGTGAACCATGCGGTCGCTCTTTTCCTGCTCCCATGCTCGATCAACATCGGAACTCGAGCTCTCACCATTCAAATGTTGCTGCGAATGGTTCTATCAACCCGAGCACCTCTCCACTCCCCCCTCCATCCCAACCGGTCACCCCAAATCCCCAACCTACTCCATCTCAAATCCCAGCGCTCCCTGCCACTGCAAGAGGTAGCCAATCTATCCAAGCCACAAAACCACCTGTCACAGTGTCTCATGAAAATGGTCTCGATTTCGTCGCAGAGGGAACAGAAACCGCGACGGATATCACCTTTCCTACGATTAATCACACCATTTTGATCGAGGGCATGTCGCTATTGCCTAATCTTTCTGTGCAATGTATGAAACTTGCACCCTCTCCGAATCCATAGTGAGGGTCTTTTTTGGTGGCGATATAGAGTTTCCCATGTTTATCTTTCCAGCTTTTCTGCAGCTTTGCTCGGAAAGACGGTGGTGGTCCAGGGTAACTCGCCACGCAACATCCTTGTATCATTTACAGCCTCAGGTGCCGGTAACTTTCATGGGACCTTGGAGATCACCTTCAGCAATGACACGCGACCGAATAGTCAAAGGTTCTCGGTTACCCGAGAGCTTCGTGGGCATGCTATTCTCCCGGGGGGTCTTGCCAGCAGCGGAGCATCCTCCAACACAATAAATGGAGACACGATAGGTGCCAGTGAAAGCGCTGGGATCAGCATCTCACATGATTCCGGCCTTCAATTTTCCGTGGAACGTTCACAGTCCAGTGAACCATTTGCAAAGCAGACTAAGGAGCTTGTATTCACCAAATCCTCTACCACAGGAACTGTCTCCTTCAAGGATGCTAGGATATACTCGCCCTATAGTTCTGCAGATATGTGAGTCCAAGTCTGGCTCGGTCGACCCGTCTCTCAGTTTCTTGATACATAGGTTTTCAGCTCAACTCGAAGGTACTACTAGGTGGTCCAAGTATAATCCGCAGCGTAGCATCATCATTTGTTTCACTCCGCAACGAGAAGGAGTCTATGAGGCTATTCTTGAAGTGACTCTCGTTAATCACGATCAGGAGAACTTGAAGGACTTCGTAGTCAAACGGACGCTCAAAGGATTTGCTATACAACCTACTTGTGGGCAGGACGATGGGAAGAATGAGTCCGGCTTCAACACGGGATCACCTGCCACTACGAGAAGTAGCCCGTCCATCCCAGCTACAGATTCAGGCGTTTTAGTGTCTCATGAAGATGGTCTCAATCTCATCGTGGAGGGAAACGGAGTTGAAGCCGCTTCCACCTTTCCTGCCGTTAGCCACACCATCTCCATTGAGAACACGTCCTCGTCTTCTAATCTTTCTGTGCAAACTATGAAACTGGCACCTTCTCCAAATCCATGGTGCGAGCCGTTGAGTGAACGTATACATATTTTTCTTACATTCCTCCTGACAGCTTCACCGCACGTTTACTTGGAAAGACGCTGATGGTCCAGCAAAACTCGCCACGTAAGGTTGTCGTGTCATTTGTAGCCCCACATGCCGGCACCTTTCACGCGACCTTGGAGATTATCTTCAGCTATGAAACGCCACCGAACGATCAAAAATTCTCGGTGATTCGTGAACTACGTGGACATGCCATCCCTCCAGGGCCAGGTGGGCCGGCTAGCAGCGGACTCGGAGGACCCTCCAACCCGATGGATCAGAGCACGATTGGGAGTGAAAGCGCGGGAATCAGCGTTTCACACGATTCCGGTCTCCAGTTCTCCGTTGGGCGCCCACGGTCGGATGAACCATATGCATCACAGACTTTGGAGCTTGTCATCACCAAGTCCTCGTTCTTGCCATTGGTCTCATTCAAAACTGCCAGGATAAGCTCACCAGGTTATCCCGTAAATACGTGAGTCCAAGTCTAGTCGGGTTGGCCCTGTCTCAGGATCTTGATATAGGTTTTCAGCTCGATTCGAGGGCGATTCTATGTGGATCATGTACTCTAGGCAGCGTACAGTCACCGTTTGTTTTACGCCTCAAAAAGAAGGGCTTTACGAGGCTACTCTTGAACTGACACTTTTCGATTACGGGCGCCAGGCGAGCTTCGACGTCAAACGGACGCTAACTGGACGGGCCGAGCAACCAGCTCATGGGCAGACAACGCAGAAAGACGAGTCAGCCCATAGCACAGGTTCTCAACCAATAAATGGTCAGGTGGATGATCATACAAGGGTACCTGTTTATAAAAAAGAGGAGCTGCTGGACAGCGACGGTACCGGTATATCTGTTTCGCACGCACGTGGTTTAGATTTTGGCATTGTCGAGCGCAAGCGTCCAAACGGTCCTTTCCCATCGCCATCATCTTTACTCACCATCAAGCACGCAGATGGTTTCCCGGCTGTGATGTTCGTAAAGGACAAAACTAAGACGTCAGATGAGAGCGATCCAGAGTGCGTCATTTCCCTTCCTAAGCTTTGTCTCTATTCATCTTCGCACAAGGTTTGAAGCTTTCTTCGAGGGTGATTCTCTCGACATCCGGCCTGGAACGGAGAGCGCTGTGCGGGTCATCTTTAGCCCCAAATTCGAGGGCCTGTTCAAGGCAACTCTTGAGTTAGTTTTCTATCATAGCCAACTATCGGCTTGGTTCGTCGTTCGCAGAACACTACGAGGGATTGCCGGCTCGCTCGAGGATCATAGACACCTCGATTCTCTTGACCAAGACGAGCCTGCTAGAAGGCATCAAGAAGGACTACCGCCCAAGATAGTACTGCTTTCTCCACCCGACCGACGTCAAAAGTCAAGATATATCCCAGATTATGAGATCCCGGCAATCGTCCAGCAGTTGGTGGACAATTCCACTGCGACACGTCTTTATGATCAGAACGCGCCGGATCTCGTCTCTGCTTTGAGACCTGACAGTCTGAATATGAACACTTATGCGCACTACTTTGCGTCTCTGTTGGGCATCGAGGACGGGCACCAGCAGTATGCTCGTTCGAGTAGGTGGGACGTACCGTGCCAATCTGTACACGAAGATAATGTCCATGGGCGCGGTCGACGGTATAGGTGAGTCCCTTATGTCGGCCCGTCTCGTACATTCTTGTTCACAGACGTTTAAAATGCAGCGTAGAGATTGAGAATGATGACGAAGATCTTCTTCCGGAGATGGCCCTTGGGGATTTCCTTTGGTTAGACGATGCCCAGGATAATATACGATACGAAGCTTGCGTCACCAAAATCGATGTTTTCACGCGACGTCATCTTGCCGTGCTGAAGATGTCGCTCAGTTTGCCAGCAGGTTTCAGCCTCTACGAGGGAGCGCAATTCGTCCTACAACTAAGACATAACCGCACCATTCTACGCTACCAATACCATGCATTGACCGCCTCATTTGCATCACCGCGTCGGCTATTATTCCCCTCTGTATCGGATATCAAACCAAAGCGAGATCTCTCGAGGGTTGAGATTTACAACCTCAAGTTCCGCTATTTGGTCAACAGAAGCATTCGTGATGATCCTCAACAACTACAAGCGGTAATTTCGGTCTTAGAACAACCAAAGGGCTCTGTCCCGTTCATCATCTACGGGCCGTGAGTGTTTCTGTATAGGTCCTTGACTGGAGTTAGTACTGAATGGGCCCTGGACACAGTCCCGGGACGGGCAAAACCTCTATTATTGTCGAAAGCATCGTGCAGCTTGTACGCCGTGATGCTAACACCAGAGTTCTTGCATGTACTCCCAGCAGTGTTGCAGCCGATCTACTCGTTGAGCGTCTAGCAGCCGCGGGCCTGGATTCTGACAAGTTGTACTATCTGAATGCGTCTTCGATTCATGAGGACGGGATTTCTGACGATGAACAGGCCTTCTCACACATCGGCATCCCAGGCCATGAAAGACTACTTTCATTCCGTGTCGTGCTCTCGACCTGCTCCAAGGCGGCTATCCTCCAGACATTGGATGTACCTGTCGGCCATTTTAGCCACATAGTCATCGATGAGGCTGCACAGGCGGAAGAGCCTCTTGCGATGATTCCAATCATGACTTTCTCGAAGGCATCTACCAATATTGTCCTGGCTGGCGACCCGAGCCAATTGGGTCCTACTATTGAATCGCCTACTGTCGCGAGGTCCGGGTTGGGGAAGAGTTACTTCCAGCGACTGATGCTCATACGCGATGTCTACGGAATCGATACACAAGTCGGGAAAACGTGAGGGACGTTTTCTATCTTCCTGGCTCAGACTCTTATGAGAGGGACCACAGGATTGCCGTCCTTCGGCGTAATTGGCGCTCGCATGGTGCAATTATTGCATGGTCAAACCGGTATTTGTATGAGGACATGATGCGTGATTACGGGAATTCGTACATCACGTATCACCTGGTCAACTCAGACGTTTTACCGCGGAAGGGCTTCCCTGTTGTCTTCCATGGTATTAGAGGTAATGAGGAACACACAACGTCATCACCGGCATACTTCAATGTTCTCGAAGCATCGATCATCCGCGATTACTGTGTGAAGATCACCAGGGACCCTGAACGAAAGATCTGTAAGCATGAGATATTTTTTGTTTCACCAACTTTTCCCTTGATGCTTTATAGATCCAGAGGAGATTGGCGTTCTCGCATCTTACAAAGCCCAGGTTAGGGCCATTCGGAAATTATTGGAGGTGGCAAGGCTATCAGACATTTCGGTGGGAACTGTCGAGCAGTTACAGGGACAGGTTTGGCCTCAATCGTCAATTGTTGACGCTGACACTGACCTTATTATGGGACCAGGAACGGAAAGTCATCATTTTGGCCACTACCCGAAGCAACGAGGAGAGCCATCCGAGGAAATCACTAGGTGTCTTAGCGAATCGTCAGCGCATGAACGGTCGGTCGTTGTTTTTGTACCTATATCGTTGATATGAGGCTGATATATGCTTTTTCAGTGGCCATTACACGGGCGCAAGCCTTGCTGATCGTGATCGGAGACCCAGAAGTTTTGGGGAAGCATGAACACTGGCGCACGTTCCTCAAGTACGTCGAATCACGCAAGGGTTGGACGGGAAGAATGCACAATTTGGGGTCTGAGCAAATATCTCATCCTTCTGGATACGAAATTATCCCGAGAAAAACGGGCGTCGTATACGGGGATGAGTTTATCGATGGGAAGAGTGAGAAGATTTACAGGGTTTGTGAGAGTAGTGGGGGATAAGAGAAATGAGAACAGCCACGACTTGTCATTTGTGTCTGATTTGTATTTCATCTGACTGTATCGCTAGGCGGTATTCGATCTTGTGTAGGTGTAGCTCATCTCTTTATTACGTCCCTTGTCCAGTGGTGTGTGGTCCGGGACCTCACACGTAACGAGTCCTATCTATAAATAAAAATAATTCAATTTTGATCCTAGAACTAGGGCCCGTTCTAGGTAAAGTTCTACCAAGTACTTGTACAGTACAGTACAGTACTAAAGTACTGTATGCTGTCGCTGTCCTGTCGGTTGTCGGTCGAAAATTTTCATCATAGGCATAAGTGTCACGTGATAACACGAATCCCCGCAAGACTCACCCAGCGCCAAAAAAAACTGGTTTCTATGCCTGCAATGACAGGGCACGCGAGGAGATTCGGGAACGTTTGGCAACCAGTTTCAGCACTGCTTACAGTGAGCACTCGACTGTGCATATACTGCGATCGCATGCCGCTATGCCCTTCGACGCATCCACCTGGTTCCGTTGCGTCATCCTTATAAGTTTGTAAGAAGACGACGCAACCCATTGCGCAACGGAACCAGGTAGATTACCTCTTGCGTACTGGGCCCGGATATGGTACTGCACTGTGTGGATTTGGCAGTCAGGAATTCCGCCGGTTTAGAGGTGTCACTGTAGTCCTTCCATTGCCCATTCTCCCTGTCATACGAGCGAAGCCATATGATGAGTCGCCTTCCGTGGGTGAAGGTGCCTGGTGCGTGCGTACCATAGGAGTGTGGTAGGTGTTGTATCTGCTTGAGCGCTATGCAAGGGCCAAAGTTGCGTTCTGGGTGCACACCCTAATGACTTTTGACTGGTTTCCATCACATTTGATAGTATATACTGAGACGTTGAAACATGGATTATGAATTTAGCGGCGCAGACTAGGTTGTATGCGTCAATAGCCCCTGACTCGAGCATGAACCATCGCTCACCCGTTGTCGTCCATCGTGCCATCGTGAGAGCTCTCACAGAAGGGGATCCCCCGCTCGGGCATGAAACCGACCACAGTTTATCCGAGACATTGTCTACGCGATGCCTCGACATAGACCTGCGTACCTCACCCGCGCTCGCGTGCACTCCCACCTGTGCATCTTTCCCGCAAGCACTTCGGCCCTTTGCGCGAGAGATGGAGTTTCACCCCCTGCACAACTCCACAGTAATTCCGTAAGCCGTGGAGAGGCTACCTAATAGGGCTCCCGCAAGAATCAACACTCCGCACCGACACCACGGTCCTGGCAGCGACCCATAACTCCGACCCTTAACTTGGCCAGCCACTGATCGTTACAGAAACTATCCGTGGTATTAGCAGCATGAAGCCAATAATTTGAGCCGCAAGATTGTCTAGCCTTTGCACGCAGAACGTGAGTCTTTTTTGCTTCTTGGTTCTTCTTTCGCAAGCCAAGAGACACCGTTTAGGTCTTCGCGTGGCACATTTAAACTTTTTGTGAGCATAGACCAGAAGAGCGAGTTTGCGGTATCGTAGTATCAGCCTGCGTTGGCTCGCATGAACCGCGGCTCGCTCTCTTCGGCCATCCCGGAGCTAAGACTCCGTGACAGAGCGCGCGGTAGATCCCGGGGTCTCTCCGGAGCCTGTGCGTGTGGCAACCCTCCTAGCTGCGGGCACATGGGCGGCTAACACCTTCTCTCTGCGATCCCTTTCCTCTTCCATCTGCCCTCGTCGATACAACACACACCATGACACGAAATGCCCCTGCCAAGATGCGCTGCGAGGCGTGCGACTGTTCTTTCTCTCCCTCTTCCTTTCAACAACACCAAAGGGGGAAACAGCATCTTCGGAACGTTGCTTCCAATGGTCACCCCAGCCCAGGGGCATTTCAACGACCTTCTTCCTCTTCCTCTCACTCAGACTGGTCAAATCCCCAGTGTTTACCGTCCCAGGCCACCTCGCCACCATCGGTTGGCGGCCCACCCATCCTAACTTCCGACCCACGCGTCACGGTATCTCACCAAGATGGTCTCGATTTCGTCGTTGAAGGAACCGGATCCTCAACGCGTCCTGCCTTTTCTTCTATCAGCCATGCTGTTTCAATCGAGAAAACCGGCGTGAGGACCTCTCTTTTTGTGGAATCTGTGACGATCTCACCTTTTTCGGGATCATGGTACGAGTGCTTTTATATCTTCTTGACTAGTCCTCACGATTCTACTACAGCTTTACTGCGTCGTTCGTTGGCGAGCTGACGGTGCTCCGTTTTCACGACCCGCGCGACGTCCTCGTGTCTTTTCAGGCATCACGTGTCGGCACTTTTAACGCGACGTTGAATATCACCTTCAGCGATAAATTAGGACCGAATCGTGAAGAATTCACAGTGACCCGCGAACTACGAGGGCGTGCTATTCTCCCTCTTCCTGATATCCCAGTGGGCAACGGGGATATGCTCAACATGGAAGAGGACATGGCGGGGAACGAGGACGCCGGGATCACTGTCTCACACAATTTCGGTCTTGAATTCTCTGTAGGATCCACACGGTCCGATGGATCCTTTGAAACGCAGACAAAGAAACTTTTCATAACCAAGTCCTCGTCTACTCCGCCGGTAACCTTCGAAGCTGCCAGGTTCAGCTCAACAGATGATTCTGTCACGGAGTAAGTTAATATTTGCGACAAGTTTACGTGTCGCTCATGTTCTCCACGCATAGGTCCTTTTCTGCGCAGCTCGAAGGTAATTCGAAGGTAATCAAGCGTAACAAACGGTATATAGTGAGCGTCTCTTATAAGCCTCGGCAAGAAGGACTCTGTGAAGTAGCTCTTGAGCTGATATTCCATGACCACGGTCGCAATGTGGACTTCGTGGTCAGACGTACACTGAGTGGGTGGGCCAAGGGACGGGCTGGTGGGCAAGTCCATGGCCAAAATGGATCTGCACGCGCTTTACGGTCTCAACCAATAAATAGTTGGGGTGATGACCATGCAAGCATTTCCTCGGATGAGGAAGATGAATTCTCGGACAGTGACGAGACTGGTATCTCTGTCTCGTCTGTCTCGGGTGAAGAAGGGTTGGACTTTGGCATCGTCGAACGCAAGCGGGCAAATGGGACATTTGCAACTGTATCGGCTTCACTCACCATCAAGCTGGCATACGGAAAACCGCCTGTGACTTTCCTCAAAGAAAGAATCAAGACATTAGATGGTAGCGATTCTGGGTGGGTTAAAATCCCTTCGCATTTTCTCTTCTAAATACTGTTACCCCAGCTTCGTAGCCACCTTCGATGGTGACAGTCACATCATTCAGCCTGGCACGGAGAGCACAGTGCGCATCATGTTCAATCCTAAATTCGATGGACTCTTCAAAGCTACCCTGGAGCTGGTCTTCTATGATCGCCAGCGATCGACTCGGTTCGTAGTTCGCAGATGGCTACAAGGTATCGCTGGCTCAATCGAGGATCATAAACATTTCGAATCTCTCGACCAAGACGATCATAAAGAGCCTACCAAGGGCCTTCGATACGAACCACCACAAAGCACCATACTTCTCTTGAAACCCGATCGACGTCATAAATCAAGAAAGCTCCCAGACTATGAGGTACCACCATTGGTCCAGGAAGCAGTGGCAAAGTCCTCTAACACCCGCCCTTACGACAAAAACGCGCCGGCCCTCATAGCCGCTTTGAGGCCAGACGACTTAACGATGGACACTTTCGCACAATACTTCACAGCTCTAGTTAATGTGGAAGATGGACACCTGCAGTATGCCTCTTACTTCTCTCCCCCATGTGGTAGTAATTTGAGAACAGGTGGGACGTCCTCAACCAACCCTACTATGTGGTTGACGTCCAACATAACGGCAAGCGGTACAGGTGGGATTCCCAAATCTTGGCTCCGCAAGCGCTATTTGTTCATTGAGATTTGCAGTATCGAAATCGAGAATAATGACGAAGATCTTCTGCCGGAGGTGATCCTGGGTGATTTCCTTTGGCTAGATGATATTCAGGAGGATATACGATACGAAGCACGCATCACCAGAGCCGACGTCTTCTCGCGAGGTCAAGGTCGAGCAGCCGTACTTAAAATGTCGCTCAAAATGCCGACGAATTTCAATCTCTACACGGGGGCTCAGTTCATCCTCCGATTCAGACTTAACCGTATCACGTTGCGTCGCCAATATCATGCCTTGGCGAATTCTTCCACGTCTCTGCGTCGTCTCTTGTTCCCTTCTGTGGCGGATATTAAGCCGATGCAGTACATGTCAAGGACTGAGATCAATAACCTCGATTTGGTGAACGAGAACACTCGCAATGACGAACAACAATTACAGACGGTTGTTTCAATTTTAAGGCAGCCAAAAGGCACTGTCCCGTTTATCATCTTCGGACCGTGCGCAGTTATCCATATCACCTTTATAGCTGCAAGTACTGATGACCGTTCCGTAGTCCTGGAACGGGAAAAACAACCACTGTTGTCGAGGGCATTGCGCAGCTTGTGCGCCGTGACCCTACCACCAGAGTTCTTGCATGTACTCCTAGCAACGCTGCGGCGGATCTACTCGTTGAGCGTCTGGCCGCCGCTGGCCTTGGTTCGGGCCAGTTGTACCGCCTGAATGCTTATTCAAGGGAAGAAGAGGACGTACCGGAGGATGTGCAGCCATTCTCGGTGATCCCAAACCATAAAAAATTACTGGCCTTCCGGGTCGTGCTTTCGACGTGCTCCTCGGCGGGTATGCTCCAGACCTGGAATGTTCCTGTCGGGCACTTTAGTCACATAGTCATTGACGAGGCTGCACAGGCGGAGGAACCCCTTGTGATGATCCCAATCGTAGCCTTCTCGAATGCGAATACCAATGTTATCTTGGCCGGCGACCCCAATCAATTGGGTCCCGTCATCAAGTCTACTAGCGCTGGAAGTCGCGGGTTAGGCAGGAGCTATCTCCAGCGGTTGATGTTCATGCGTGATATTTATGGACTTGAAACACAATCTGCAAAAACGTGAGCCGCTTTTTTTCATCATAACTAAGACCCGTCTCAGAAGGAACGCAGGATTGTCGGTCTTCAGCAGAACCGGCGCTCGCATGGTGCCATCATTGCATGGCCGAACCGATACTTTTACGAAGATCTTATGCGTGCGCGTGGTGACAGAGACATCACGGACCTCTTGCTTCATTCAAACGTTCTGCCGAAGAAAGGCTTCCCTGTCATGTTCCACGGTATCAAAGGCACCGAGAAGCGTACAAGGCGGTCTCCGTCGTACTTCAACATTATAGAAGCATCTGTCGTCCGTGACTACTGTGTGGCGCTCACCGAGGATCCAGAACGACGGATTTGTGAGTATCATGTATCGCTTGATTTCGCCGTCAGTATTTAACCTCGGCGTAGATCCGGAGGAGATTGGCGTCATCGCACCTTACAGAGCTCAAGTCAGAACAATCCGAGAATTATTGAAACAGGCAAGCCTGTCGGACATTCGGGTAGGCTCCGTTGAACAATTCCAGGGACAAGTTAGTGTCGATCGAACATCCTATTTATGATGCATGACGCTAACTCTGGCTTGCGTTTATTCAGGAACGAAAGGTCATTATCATGGCCACTACACGAAGTAACGAGGAGGACCACCCACGGCGAGCAATGGGCTTCTTGATGAACCGTCGGCGTCTGAATGGTTAGTCACCCTCCTACCCACTCACGCGCTTCGACTTCTAAGACCAACGCATATCCTACCAGTGGCTATTACACGCGCGCAGTCGTTGTTGATCATAGTCGGAGACCCAGAAGTACTAGGAAAGGTCCCTCTTTGGCGCAACTTCCTCAATCATATCAGACTACGCAATGGGGCGATCGGAAAGGAGCCCAGCTGGAAAGCCGAAGAAGTCGTTGAAGTACCCGGGTACGAGGTCAATCCGAGGAGGGGGGGTACCGTGTACGGCGAGGAGTTCATCGACGGGAAGAGTAGGGAGATTTACCGCTACTATCTCAAAGATTAGTGGAATGCAGTCTATCATAACCGGCAGGGGATCAACCTCCTGCCCTGTACGTCTGGCCGCCCGGCGGCTACATAAGACCCGTGTATGCGGCGCAGATCGCAATGTTTTAGGGTCTTTGTTTACACATCGTGCGTTATCTGTAGCGTTTCATGTATTACAATAAAACACTTAAATGAGCACCGTTCCCACATGAAGTGGGACATGAAATTCTGAACTGACTCAGCGCCGTGATCATGTGTGAGTCCGCAGTGGGCGTAGAGGGCACGGCCGCAGCTGCCAGCAGCTTCGTAGTCGCAATGGCCAATATGAAGTCGCTGCGGCGACAGACTGGGATAGACGATTCCACTCAAGGGTGCTTTACAACATCCGCAGCAAAGGTTGAGGTGACGCAAAGAACCCCGGGCACTATTTATAGCTTTCCTCCCTGGCAGTGCCATTTGTCTCATAGTCTCCTGCAATATTCCATGCCCCCTACCATTTGTCCTATTGCCCAGCAAAAGAGGAAATGCAGGAATGTGCACTGTCGCCTACGGCATGACATTATTCTGTGCAAGCCTTGCAACTGCTTCGTTCTGCGCGAACGGCTAACGACACACCGTCGGAGAGAAGAGCACAGGCAGAATTGCCACTTTCAAGTTCCAGAGATGAAAGAAAGTGAGGGATTGGCAGTTGCTCTCCCTCCGCTCCCATATCCTGAGGTACCCGAACCACCGCGTCGAAAGGCCTCTGATCCTGGACGCCAAAAGAAGACCACTGCTGGAAGGTCTAAACGATCCAGAGGGGACCAGTGTTTGGCTGTCTCTCAAGAGAAGGGTCTGACCCTCAGGTCTGCAGCCGGTCAGGGTGGAACGTTCACGACTGCGACCGCCCCCATTCTCGTCAAGAGAGTGGTCCGTAACGAAACTTTGATGTTGACTGACGTGAAATTGACTGGAGCCGAGTCAGGGCCGTAAGTATACGACAATGGGGTGAAACCCGTTGAGGCTGATAATGCTACAACAGGTTCTCGACGATTGTGCCTGGGAAGCTCCCGATACGATTCAAGTGGAAGAAGCCGTGGCGAATGCAGGTTTCATTCCTTCCCAATGTTCCAGGAGAGAGAGATGCAGGACTGGTGCTACACTTCGCTGACAAGAGAGGAGGACAAAGGTTCATAATCACACGCAGGCTGCGCGGAGTAGCC
The DNA here is from genome assembly GCA_003316435.1 of Russula virescens. Lineage (NCBI taxonomy): Eukaryota > Fungi > Basidiomycota > Agaricomycetes > Russulales > Russulaceae > Russula > Russula virescens. Next base: position 15,209 of record QFEY01001545.1, read on the forward strand.
ACGCCTTCCACATCACCCACGGTGAAGCCACAGCTTCACTGTCAACCTTCAAGGCAAAATTCCAAAGAGCCCGACGTGCAGGTGATGGACTGATACCTTCCTTGGATTACCGAGTATTTGGCTAACAATCTCTGGGGATAAGTAACATCACTGCCTTTCAGTTACCGTCAATTGAAAGAAACACAGCGGTTATTCCATGTCTCCGCTGCATCGAGTTATGGATGGAAGTGTGGAGAAACCAGAGAAGCATGTACGAACAGGATTTGTCCGGAGAGACAGCCTACCATTTACCTAGCTATGTTGACAAAACGTGTTGCCCATTGTCGGTCCACTAGTTCCTTGTCGAGATAGAAATGGACGGACGTATATGGACAATGGACAAAGACCAGGTAGCTTAATTGAGGAAATGGTGATTGAAGTGTTTTTCCGAATGTCAAGTTGCAGTGACGGGGCAAACAAAAATCTCCGGACTCCGCGGTCCGATCCAAGACGCGGATACCAGTCAGTCACGGTCGGTCACCTCAATTCTGGGTTTGTTGCTCCAAAAAACTTGGGATTGAGAGCTATGAATAGCTACTTTCACCTAACATTTAAATCATTTTATTAGCTCTTTTAGTTGAGCATATAGGCATCGTGACCGGGCTGACTGCAGTGACTGACATCCGGGTAAACAACAGTATAATACACTTTGGTGTGGCAACTGTTTAGCCACACGCATGTGCAGAGCCAATCTGGTTCCCTTTCCCGGCTTCAAAGCTTCAACATGCAACGTTTTTCAAAGTTAGAATACCTACCAGTGTATGTCTAAACCAACTGCTCACGTCCACGGCATCCCTTCTTTTTCACTTTTCTAGGATATGACCGCTGCTTTGTACATGACCGACCCCAAGTCACAACAAACTGGCATCAACAAGTTAAATAACACTACTGGTTACAATAAAGTACCTATTACAGCTGATGCTCCTCGGTATTGGAATCCATCCAATTCAAATTCTTGTCAGCTGCTAGAACTGCGGCACATGCTACATCATGTTGGCACCACGTTCGAGAAAAAACAGCGCCAGCTCAATTTGGCCCCCTTCGAACGCCCTATGCAGTGGAGTCTATTGATTGTTGTCCTGGGCTGTCGCATCGCCGCTGTACTTGGCTAAGAACTGCGTCAGCTCGATGTGGTCTCCTTTGGTGGCCAGATGCAGTGGAGTCTGCCCATTGTTGTCCTGGGCTGTTGTGTCGGCGCCATGTTCAACAAGGAACTGCGCGAGGTCAATGTGACCTTTTTCTGATGCCTGATGTAGCGGGGTCTGCCCATCGTTATCCTCGGCTGCTGTATTGGCACCGTGCTCGACCAAGAATTGTGCGAACTCAATGTGACCCGATTCAGACACCCGATGCAATGGAGTCTGCCCAGCGTCATCTTCCGCTGTCACATCGGCGCCGTGCTCGACCAGGAACCGTGCGAGCTCGATGTGACCCCCTTCGGACGCCTTATGCAGTGGAGTCCCCTCATGACCAGCCGGCGCTGTCACGTCGGCGCCATGCTCGACCAAGAACCGTGCGAGCGCGATGTGGCCCCCAAGGGACGCTGCATGCAGCGGAGTCTGTCCACTGTCATCCCCTGCTGTCACGTCGGCGCCGTGCTCTACCAGAAACTGCGCGAGCCCTGTGTGACCCCCCATGGACGCCAAATGCAGCGGAGTGTGCTCATCGTTGTCCTCCGCTGTCACGTCGGCGCTGTGCTCGACCAGGAACTGCACGAGCTCGATGTGACCCAATTCGGACGCCCGATGCAGCGGAGTCTGCCCATTGTTGTCCAAGGCCGTCACCTCAGCGCCGTGCTTGACCAGCAACTGTGCGACTTCCACGTGTCCCTCTTGTGATGCAAGATGCAAAGGCGTTGATTCGTCATTATGGCCTTGATTATAGAAGTTCTGAGAGTTTATATCCTGCGGCTGTTCGGTTACCAAGACCTTGGCAACGTCATGTAGACCACAAAAGGCGGCGTAGTGTAATGGAGTTCCACGGGGTGGCGACGGCCCTTCTTCGGCTTCATTTTGTGCCCAGGAGGGCATTGTTGGGTCATGTATCCAGAGCCAAACAGTAAGATGTGGCTCCCGCTCGTCAAAGAGTCGTCTCATTCCTTCAATCACAGTCTGTGACACTCCCTCAAAATGCGCATGTTTGAACCAGTGCTCCGAAGCGTATTTTGCGAGAGGGAACTTCATCAGCCTGTCGATGGTGATGTCTATGTCCAGGTATAATAGAGTACCCAGACAGGCTTGGGTAACGAGGGTATGGGCAGGTGTCATGGAAATGTAGTAACGGTGGGAAATAGCGTCATGTTTCTCGGCAAAGCGGGGAGACGTCAGAAACTCCTTGACGGAGAAATGAGAAAATTGGATGACTTCTGAACCGTCGACGTTAACAAGGGCAAGTAATGTGGAACATGTGGACAACACTGCTTCGATGGGATCTTCGAGGCGCCAATCCTCACAATATTTTGGAATTGGTCCGTCATTGTAATCGAATGCGAGAAATTCTGCCAACTCCTCAACTTGGAGTGGACGGGAAGCCACAGCGACGCATAGGAGGAGCCGTCGAGCAAACTCCCAGTTTATGTCATTGATCTCTTGCAACGTACGCTCATATGTCCCATCGAGCGTTGGTGGTAACTCGTCAAGGGCACGCTGGATACGCCCTGGGAGGCATTTGCTGAGGTACTCTAGCTGGCAATACGCCCAGCGGAACCTAACACGGATGAATGGTAAGAGTCATGAAGAAAGGAGGTATGAATGCCTTACATGCCATCCGCTCTTTCCACGAGGACCTCAATTACACGCTGCTTTTGCTCGGGTTTCCATCTTCGCATGCTTCTGTGGGTGCTTACGACCCATTTGATGTAGTTTTCAATATCATCCTGTTGTCCACGCTCGTCGTGCAGGGAAACAGAACAGAAAGTCAGAGGCTCGAGGATAGCTTTGATGTCGACCTCGGGTCGGCTAGTGGCGCATATGCGAAGGTTTGGGAACTTTGCGTCGATAAGGTCCTCCAAAAGCGATAGGAGCTTTTCGCGCGGGGAGGACAGCGTGGGGGTGTTTGAGCATTCATCCAAGGCATCCACAATGAGGAAAATCGGGGCTTGTCCTGGGATTCTCAATAAGTCCGTCAAACAACGGATAAGTCGACTGTTGCTGGGACTTTCAAAACCATCTTTGTGTTCCGAGTATAATTTGGAAAGAACGTCACAATAGGCGTCGGACTGATGACAAAGCTGGACTAGCACGGATGAGACCAGCCCACGGACATCTTTCTTTTCATCTTCCTTGAAATCACAGTAAAATATGGCGAGCGATGCCAGTCCAGATTTCTGCATAACATCGATATCTTCGATGATAGTGGAACTGGCCAACACCATAAGTCCCGGGGACGAAGATATCGATTGGCTAACGTACCAAAGGACACTCTTCCCTGACCCCGCTTCAAAAAAAGGGTATCATCCTCTGCAGAAGATAAGAGCTGGGAGGCAAACTGACGTTTCCCATGGATCCATAGGATGGTGTTCTGTCCAGAAGCTTTCCATTCCGGGAATGTGTTGCCGTGCATGAACCAGGTTCCACTGTTGACGTGTCGCAATTCGAGGGCGGTGTTGTGATTCTTCTTTGGATCAGGGGGTGAGAGCCAACCTCGGATATCTTTCAACAACTGGTCACCTGCCATGCAACCTCAGCACTTCCAGACCAGCAACGCGGCTACTAACGCCAATGTCGGGAGTCAACTCACGTCTCGACTTATTCATGTTGCTCGCCATCTGGTGTACAATTTCTAACACTCAGTCAGACTCGGAATTAGCCCATCGCCACCAACGAACATACCGAGCCATGTCCGGATATTCTCAATCGATGCTTCGCGATCTAGGGAGATGGGAGCGCGTATTCAATAGATGGCGGGATAACAATTCCAAAGTTTACAAGCCAACTGCTTTTTCTCACCTTCCATGACCACACCCATGTTTTGAACTAGGCCGTAGACGACCTCGAGGGTCTGAGCCGCCGTAGTCCGAACCTCGTCTTGCGTGAGTCGGTCCAGCCTCTGCAGGACCGCCTCAACATCGTTCCTCCTGAGAAGTTTCTTTACAAATTTTACTGCGTCGCGCTCAGAAACGTATCGCGTCAGTGAACGCCCACTCACTCGGCTCTCGCTGTTTGAGCTCTTTGGTCGCTAAAGCGAGTATGGAGAGTAGCTCCACCATGATCTTAAAAACTATTTCGACCATTGGGTTCGTAAGAGGGATCCGTGTATATATTTCCAGGCGGTTGACGAATTGTCCGAGGGATTCGAGCAAGTCTGCGAGTGCGTTATGGCTTGATGATACCCCTTTGGCCGCCTAATTAACTTGGACGTCACAAGGTTTCTTACATATGAACCAGAGAACGTTACATACATCAAGAAGGACGGCAAGACCAGACTGTATGACTTTCGCAGGATGTGAGGACTGGCCAGAAATGGTTAGAGATGCGAAATCCGGCACCAACGCTTTCTGACTTACCAGGCCAACAGCGAGTTTGGCTGCGGCAGAAAGCGGGACCACAATTGATAAAGTCTTCTTGATAGACTTCGTGATCCTATTGCTTGCATTAGGATCACCGACGGCCTGTGCTTGGGCTTGCAGGAGAGTATAGATATCATCGTCTGACTGGCAACTCTGGATTTGCACGGAGAGTGGGTGTTGGGCTAATTTGATACCTGTCTTCTCCTCATAAGCCTGCAAAGCAGACTCGAGAAGAGCTTGAAAATGAGCAGATCCTGACTGGTCAGACATGTTATGAGTAACAAAGAAATTATTTAGGAGGGGAATTTGGCTCCCAGTGAGGAAACGATGGTGAGAAGGGGATGTGGTGTGTCGGTCAAGAGTTGCGCGTTATAGGATTATGTACAGCATTCCCACATAGAAACAAATTATCGTTTGAAATAGTCCAGTACATGCTTGAGTGCTGGAGTGTGTTGGTCATGGCTCAAACGTGGCCCAACAGGTTGACAGTGGACTTTTGTCAGAAACACTGCTGGGCTACGCAGTACGCGTGACGAGGACACCCGTGCTGAAGGCACGGACTGATAAGTTCTGTTCGCTGGCTCGAAGTTGGCATGTCGAATTCTGGCGCCGTCTGGCATATATTCCAACTAAACGGACAGCAGTCACAATGGAAAAAGTCGAAAGGGTAAACAAAGGCTTTACTTATGGGATCGCCAGCATAAACCAAGGGACGACGCCTAAAAATAGTCAGTTGAGTTCGTACATCCGTCATAGCGAGAATACAGTTTTACGTCAAACTGCTTACAACTACATAATGCTAATGCTATTAAACCGAACGCCACGGCTTAAAAGACAGTAAGATACGAGGCCCAGGACTGAAACAATGAAACGAAAAAAATGAACAGGATACTAGTAGATGCCTTCGAGCTGACTATGTGTATCCATCGAGCTTGGTCACCGGAGCGTCATAAGGCTCACTCATTGGCGTGAAGTCCACCTTTCGTGTCACCACGGACTGCCGTATTGTCCCTTCCCATCTCTTAAACCATTCCCCCTCTCGTTCTCCGATTAACATCCTTCGACCCTCAGCAATACCCTGCATCTCACCCTGCGGCGCAGGCACCCATCTTTTGAGTGCATATGCGCCTCCCCCAACCGCCCAACGACCACCGCCACGTGGATGGAGGCGCTGGAATAACCAAATCCAAGGATATATCAGCGTAATGATGAGTAGGAATTTCAGCCACGACATGGACATGGCTCTTGAGAGAAGCATGTTTGGGCGCACGATCACTTTTTTGTGCCCTGTCTCGAATGAAACTTCGATGTTATCGCCAATATAGTGTGTTGAGTTGATGGCTGCCCGAATGGCCGCCTCAAGCGTATTGAGGTCCCAGTTGTAGATAACGTAGAGAAAATTTACGCAATCAATGAGTTAACTTAACTCAAAGACGAGTGCGCACGAATAAACAAGGACTTATTACGGTACCTTCTCATATATAAATTCTTTGAAAATCACTGGACTCTGGCAGTAATCATCTGCCCACTGGCGTAGCGTCCAAGAAGACCTGAGAGAGTTTGCGTTGCGCGGATGTTGCCCTACGCCCGTTACTAAGGAGTCATTAGGTCCATCATCCTGGGGTCGCATCCATGGTGGCAGGCCGCGCTTTCGGTTCTCCGCTAGCCATGCCTTGAACTGTTCCGTCGTGACGCGGTCTGCCTGGGTCGTCCCTCCGGGAGGTCCCACTTCTCTACACATGCGACCCCTGTAGGCAGGCTCATCGTCCGCTACAGTCCATTGAGTCGCACGGGGAGGGACCTGGCACTCAATCTTGAAGTCAAAGTCGGTGACAGTCTCGGAGTATTGCTTTGTTTCTGTAATACGACGACCGTCCGAATCCATCCTTTCAACCAGGCGCGAACGCATTTCCGTATGTGTGCCACGGCAGTGGACGAAAAACGTCGGTGAGTTTTCAGCCTGTGAGAGCAAGAAGCGATAAAGAGCTTCACCTGTTAGGGCCGACTCGGAGATGAGTTTAGAGTACAGAGGGAAAAAAGTGTCTAGGCACCACACACCGTCTTCATTCAGGTGAGAGTCATGAGAGATGATCTCGCCACAACTCGAAATCCAATGCTCTGCTTCGTACGGTGTAAACTCGGGTGGCTCGTCACCTCCTGTTAAGAAAGGGTCGATAGCGTCGTCAAACGCCGTGGACCTGTCTCCCGCACTCTCCTCGAAGGATGGCGGTGGGATGCCCAAAGGACCTTCGCCGCCATTACCCTCACGTAAGGGAGGTTGTTGTTCGGAGGGACTATCTTTGTCTATCCCCGGAAGGATCATGACGGTGTTTGGGGAAGTTGGAAGGATGCAACTGCGGGCGGTGCAAACGGGCACAGGTATATTGGACAAAAAAGGTATGCAGTGGCCGCCGTGGCACCAGCGCGGATGTTCACTCCGTCTCTAAAACGAACGATGGGGCATATAAGCGGTATGGGGAGATACTAAATGATACGGCCAATGTACGGCAGTCGCAGTTACCTATGCTTCGTCGTGGTAGGGAAGTCGTAAAAGGGACTCTGAGCCTTTGGTGTTTACGTGAGACATTGGCAAAGTAAGGTTATCAGATGACTCACGGACCACAACTGCAAGGCGTGAGGCTCTCGTGCCCACTTCCCCATCTCCTTGTGCCCAGACCACAATTCGCATCAGCTCACACATGCGAAGGATCTGAGCCGTGACATAAATTCAGCGCGTCTGTCAGGCAGCCATCAGGCTTTTTGTGACGATAAATCCTTCCAAAAGTTCAAATTTTCAATTCGACACGCGTCTTGTGTGGCATTACTGACTGAGCCCTTGATTGAAATAGGGAGGTAGATAGATGGAAGTGAGCACTTCAGTACCATTCCAGAGAGCGTAACTTGAACTCTCAACTGCAGATCTCGCGTGATCCTGGGATCGTTTGCGCGTGGCAAACATCTGACAGAACTCTCAAACTGGTTATTTCTACCCGCATCCCTGGTTATGCCTGACTAAATGCCCAATGTCATTTGTCTCATCATTTAGGAGATGCCAGGGCATCAGGTGTCACCCGTGGCACGACAATTATCCAATACGGGACATGTAGGCGCTTTGTCCTGCACGAAGGGTTTAAAAGAGAGGTGCACAGGCGGAACTGTAGGTTTTCGGAGAGGAAGGCGTAGGCGAATCTGCTCGCAAGTGCCAATGCTCCGCCATATCGTCAGGTATTTGAACCACTGTCGCGAAAGCGTGCGCGTAGCCAGGCGATAGGGATCTCTACTAATGGAATCCAAAAGATCCAGAGAAGAATGACCTGTAGTCGTTTCAGGGGAGAATGGCCTCCGAATCAACTCTGACGACCCATACGGCCACTATTGTCATTCAGAGTGTGGTGCGAGGTGGCACGCCTGACGTGAAATTGACAGGGGTTGACCCGGAATTGTACGTAGGGGGAAGACAATGCGAGAGATCTGTTAAGTTAAGGCTGATAATGTTCCAACAGGTTTTCGGCTGCAGGGCCTGGGAAGCATCCGATTCAAATGGAAGAAGCCGTGGCGAAGTTGTGTTATTCTATCCCATTCTCCAAGAGAAAGGAGTTCAATGTTGGTGCTACAATTTGTCGACAGGAGAGCTAATGGTTATCAGGCTGTGTGACGTGTTCATGATTACTCCCGGGAAGCTACGGTCTCAGCCATCTAGTGCCAAAGCGAGTGGTCGTAGCATTAAGCGGAGTAAACAAAAAGCGGGGCACTGGGCAACGAGTGCGCAACGTGCAGGCATGTCTTCCTTGAATTACCGGGTACCTGGCTGATATCCCGTGGACAAATCGTATCTCTGCTTTTCCTTTACCAGCTATCTTAGTGCGCCATAGTTTGATGGGTGTCATGGTAGTGGCGACCATCATCAGATACAGCGAATGACTGACTGACTGGATCCTAGTCATAGAACAAAAAACGGCGCTATTACCAGAAAAGGGGAGCCCCGGGCCGTTAAGCGCTTAAACGAGGCGGTGCATTGTTCTCGGCACCGGGTCGGAGTCACGGGACCTGGGAAAACGCGTAGTATTTAAATTAGCTTGGACGCGTTTTCCCCTCATAAAACCTCTTTTTCTTGACCGCGTATGTACGCCGTCGGGGCTATGCAAATGTCATATCGCTATCCATATAACGATTCAGGTTATCATCAAGACGCAATGTCTCCAAGTACGCCCGGTGGAGCTAGCAATCCAAGCACTCCCGTGGACAATCCTTGGGACTTCGACGCTACTACCACCGCCTCAAATCCGGTCCAACAACCTCAAGACCCAACTTCATCAACAAGTCATGCTACTCTTCACCCAGCAGACTTTTCTCCGCACGAGTTATTTTCAACTTCTGTTGCTCCTGCTGTTTCTCCTACAGTGATACAGCTCGAAGAGCGTATTCCCGTTGTGCCTAGCCAGTATCATCGTTCACGCATAGGAGCTGCTAGTCGTGAGAGCCCCTCTCGCACGCACGTCCAGAGAGACGCGGCGACTGCGAATATAGAGCAGCCTGCGGGTACTAGCACGGGTACAGCGCCATCGTCAGGACTAGTGAGATCCTCACTCACTAACGTCCGTGCTGAGCGCACCCGCGCCCATCCATATCGTCGCCCTCATAGCGCAGGCGCAGGGGGTGACGCTCCTCGCGCTTCTAGTGCGGGAGCTAGCAGCGCAATGCGCTCAGTGAGCGATCAGGCGCGTTCGTCACCTGTCACAGGGGACAATAGCTGCGGTTTGACACGTATGAGGTACGCTGCGCTGTGCTTCCCTCATTCTCCCTCTATTCCGTTGGCCATATGGGCTCTGACCATCGTGCCGGCATGCAGCCCCCCATCTGCTGCGCCCGGCACAGCCCTTAGTCGGCCAACATCACCACCAAAGGTGTATTCAATTCGTACCGATATTCATTTCAACATCGACACGAACACAATGACCGCCATGCTCGAACTGCCTGGCGTTAAGCACAGCGAACTCAGTGTGACGCTCGCAACTGAGCCATATACTCACGCAAGACAGATAACCATTGCAGGTCGCACTCAACCCCCCTTTGCGGAACCTGGCCCTGAAGACCGGGAGCGAACGAAGCGCGAACGAAAGTTTGGAGACTTTCTCCGTCGGCTCCAGGTCCCACCACATACCCAGGTTTGTTTGCATTCTTGTATGTCACCCTCGCTGATGTCAAGGACTATGAACTACCAGGCGGCCGACATCAACGCCGAGATGAAGGATGGCGTGCTTTCACTTACCGTCCATTTGGGTGCGCCAGCAGTCGTAGAAGCCCCACAAGCCATCACGATCAATTAGATCCCTCTGCTCGTTATCGTTCTCACCTAGGCGTAATTCTCGGGACACTTTTGCTCGCGACGTGCTGTTTGCCGCTCTCACTTCGTTCAGTTACTTTCGCTTTGTTAATCGGTGTTGTTTATATTCGCGGTTTCGAGTTGTGATACAAAAATATAGCGTATTTCGCAAGACGCCCTGGTACCATATTTATCTATACCTTCACCTACCCCCATATATTCGCCACTCCATCGTGTACATATAGTCTCCACTTTGCGACCCCCTTTGTAGCATCATAACACTCACCTCTCCCAGAAATCGATCGTCTCCATGCGTTTCACAGCTCCGTTAGCCTTTCGTGATGCCCAGAAGAAGTGTGGACGTGGCTGAATTTATGGACTAAGTTTCCACTTTCAACCCTGCCAAAGGGACAGGTCGTACGCGAGATGTTTTGTACGTTGACTGAACGCTCTGAGCCACAGACAACCGAGAACGATACTGTACAGTGCGAGTCATTAATCACTCCCTGCGTTGCTTGGGCCGGAAACACGGCGTCTATGTGTGATGAAGTGGCTCGTTTACAAACCTTTCATTATTTCCATCCCGGAACAGAGTTGAACTGCCGCGGATCCAAGTAATGTGCATACAACACACACATACATGAAACAAATACATATAGAACTTCTCAAGCGCCGCGCTGCTTGCGCGGGTATTCCACGACTCACAACACGGCCAACCGCACCGCGTCAGTTTAGAATAGCCAAGGTCCAACTGAATAATATCCCCGAGTCCGGGATAAGCACGCGTCAACTATATGAGAGCAAAAAAGTAGATGAGTAGGTACTGACCTCGCATCTTGGGGCCCTCGGGCTTGATCTGGAGACAGCTCTGATGGATAAGGTTGAGGGCCTTGATGGCATCGCGCCCGTCGATGACGCAAGATATGTTAATCTCGTTCGCGCCTTGACTGATCATCTCGATGTTCACGTTTCCCTGAGCGAGCGTCATGAACATGCGCCCCGCGATGCCGACCATATTGCGCATCTGCTTGCCAACCATCGAAAGGATCGCCATGTCCCGGTGCACCGACACCTACAATAGTGCCCACCAAGGAAGCCCATTTTATTCATCAGCAATGCGAATGACGGGAAAGATGGAAGCAAGAGAGGGAGATGGAAAACGAGACCGTACGATGCCGATTTTCTCCAGGTCGCGCATGAGGCGCGCCAGACGCTTACGATCGAGCACGTCCTCGATGGCCATGCTGACGAAGACCTCACTCGTACTGATGAGGTCCACGACGACGCCGAAGCGGTCGAGTGTGCCGAATATGCCTGCGAGGAAGCCATGCGAGACGCTCTTCCGGTTCGACTCCACGTTCAGCACGATGATGTTCTCCTTGATCGTCACCGCCGTCGGGACCCGCTGGCGCAGTATATCCCCGTTGCCCCCGTTGGTGAACATCCCAGCGACAAAAGCGGAACCAAAGCCAAACTCATTGTGCGGCCGCGTCTCCGACTCTGGGTCCACTTCGGGGTTGATGACCGTGCCGCCGCCGTGCGGATTTTCGACGTTCTTGATGCGTATGGGTATTTTTCTGCGGATGACCTAGGTGAGCCAGCAGGTTCAAGATGAATAGATATTCTCTTTCGAGAGGTGAGGCTGCGCACCTGCTCCATGGTGAATGGGTGTACGACCTCGCTTCCGTAGTAGGTCAGCTCGGCGGCTTCTTCAGGTGAGATGACCGGGATGAGGCGCGCAGTGGGCACCTTGCGTGGGTCAGCAGAGAAAATTCCGTCGACTTCTTTCCAGATCTGCAACTCAGATGCACCCAGACCGGCTGCTAGGAGCGCAGCTGCGAGGTCGGTATACCCCCGGCCCACTTGTTCTAGTAAGGAGCCGGGCACAGGACCGAAATATCCTGCGGCCAGCAAATGAGCACTCAAAACTTAGAATAGAGTTCAGGGAAGACTACCTGTAACGACGGGCACACGTGGCCCGCACTGTCGTACCCTCGCAGCGAACGCGTCGCTCACTGAATCATAAAAGTCTTGCCCAAGTGTGCCATCAACCTCGTCATGGGGAGGCACAGCATTTTCTAATGATACATATTCTGCGTCTATACCCTGCATCGACAGTATTATGAAAACATAACTCGAAAGACATAGGACCAAGGGACGTACACGGTCTCTAAGTACAGCAACAATAATCTTACACCCGAGCTTCTCTCCAAAGCCGACAATGCTATCCTTAGACCTTGGTGATATCTCATCTATGACCTGCAGCCACAAAGTCTCAGCGCCTTTTCAGTGTCTGGAGGGTGATCCACGGTCGGCGTACCTGCGTCGCAGATAAAAACGCTCTCAAACTCTCACAGTCTCGAATAATCTCTGCTTCTAGTTCACCGAGGAGCTCTTTCCCTTTCACGCAGTCGCGCGCGGCTGTTATATGCTCGGAGCGGATGAGGTCGACCGTTTTGTGGAATGAATCTGACGACGGTTCGGGTAATGGGTCACATGGCCCATTTGGGGATCCTAAACGGGAACATAAGGAGACAAGAGAAGAATCGGTCAATGGCGTCGCAGTGCCTGATTGCACTGGTGATAAGGGCGAGGGTCGTTGTGCTCTGCGGAGGACTTCGGACGCCGCACGCAGTAGAAGGTTGGTAGTACCCAGCGCCTTGGTGGAACCAGAACGCGCTGAACAGACTATCGCGAGCTTATGTTGATCCAAGTAGTTGCTGCAAAATTTTCACGAAGAACGATTGAGTGCGAGGTTTTGAATGCGACACGATAAGAATGAGGAGAATCAGACGTACGGGACAATGTCCTCCGCGATCTGCGAAGCGAACTTTCCGACGCTCGTGCCTCCGTATTTTTGTACGAGCCACTTGGCATCGGGGTCGATCGTGTTTTGGTGCAGATTTGGAGGGGTACTGGGTAACGGAGGTGACTCGACGGAAGACAGTGAAGCGGACGAGGGCGTTGAGGTGGGAGTCGATGGTCCTGACATGGTGCTCTTGACCACGGTTGAGAAAGACAGTATGATAAAGAGTGTAGTTTTTATGCTGAAGCCTGGGGACTGCCTGGGGCCAGAACCCGTGTTGTCGGTAAACGTGAGAAAATTTCCGAGTTCCCTGACTCATGGGGGCAAATCCTGCCCGTATACCCGTCGTTCACGGAGGCGCAATCCTTAATTGGTAACCCACTTATCCTGGGGTCCTCCACCCACTGTACGCCAGTGCGAAGCATATTTTCGTCTGAAAAAGGGAAAAAAGAAAGCGAATAATGAGACGGGACGGGACATAGAGTTATGCACGTCAGGTCATACCAAGCGGCGAAAAGCGGGGAGGCCTCAATGTGGCAACCCCCTTGGTGCGGGGTTTATCGTGCAGATGGTCAATACTCGTCCCTGGGAGGACGGCCATAGGTGCAGGCCAACGGGCATGAGAGGGAACGGGGATAAGGGAACGGTTTCATCCAGGTGCGCGATTCAAAAACAGCGTTTTATAGAGGGAAGAGGATGTGACAGGTCGCAGCCAGCTGACATGAGCCTTCGATAACACCCCATTGCGGCCGCATACATACGCACTATTTTAAAGTCGACTATACGTATCGACAAATGTTCAACGTTCAGCCGTTCTGGGCATCATACTAGCCAAGGGTTCGCATTAGTCCATCGGTTCCGTCTCTTCTCGCTAGCCATGGTTCTCGTGATCGCGCCAGCACGACCTTTCCATCCCTCTTACCACTCAGTGTGCTGTGGGCCATTGGCATAATCCCCGCCAGTTCTATAACCACACAGACCTTAGCACGCACCTGGCTAAGACCTATGTAATGGCAAGGAGAATTAGGTGGCGAGTTACAACGTCATTTGAATGGGGCAATTGCCGTGAGTCCCTTGCTCTGAAGACTCACTATTCTGCCTCACCTGTTACTGTCAGTTGTGACTCCTACCGTGCCTCAGTTTTCAACAACCAGAGATACCATGTTGTTTCAAAAGTCTCGAAACTATGATACTGAGTCGGAAACATTGAAGTCAATCATTGACGGTTGGAAGGGCGACTCGACTGCTCGTCCATGTAAGACCGACCAACTACGTCTTTCTGCCCATCTTACCGCTCATGTATGACTGGGCTCTTCTCATTTATAGTGACCTCATTCTCATCGAGACGTACAAAACCCTTCTCCCCGATTCCGGTTCCCAGACCGTCTCCCGATTCGTTGCGCAGTCGGGCCATCTTCCTCTTCCTCCTTGCCCACAGTGATCAGATTTTTTCTATTAACGCACTGTTGGGAGGCGTGGCGCTCTGCTTTCTCTGGCCAGTATCTCATTCAGTGGTAGGATAACTCCAGCCAGAACAGATGGCCACGAAACAGGTGCATATATTCAAAATACTCGACTCTGGTGACAATACCAACGATGCGAAAAGGAACTAGCGAAAACTAAGGAGGAACTCGAATCCCTTGAGTACGTGTTATCTTCCCTCATTCTTTTGGACTATTCCTAACGAGACTCTTATCGTACATGGGACGACGCACGAAAAACTGAGGACATCTCGTTTATTCAGATCTTGTACCTCCTTCGGCTCTTGTCACGCAATTTAATCCTGAACGTATGAATGGCTCTAGGCTTCTCGACAGTGTTCATATCGACCGAGCCATAGCCCTCGTGAGTGAGTCAAAATGAGTGTATCGAAGCTAGACCGGTTTGCAAGCCACTGATTTCTTTACGAGCTCGGTGGCGAGAATATAGGTACCTTCTCCCTTTATCGACGTCAAGTTCTTGGTTAAAGTTTGAAGGAAGATGTCCCAAGGCTCATCAGCTCACCTCAACACCTACGTGACGTCGACGGTACTCTCTGTTGAAACATGCATGCCCAGAGCATCAGTTTGCATCAATGCGTTACTATTGACTCAAGATAAATCAACTAGCTCCACTGTTGAGCGAATCATGACGTACAAGTGGTAATAGAATACCCGGAGCTTCCTTTCTAGATCCCTAACTCCTGAGTCGTTCAGTACGCCATATGGGTCAGAGAGCCCTAGCTATTGAGGAATCCCTGGGTCCCCTGGCTCGCCTTGGCGCTGAAGAACTACTTTTCCAGAGGTTGATTCATCACTTGACGCCATTATAGATATCATCCGCGGAAAACCACAGAAACTATCGCCCTCACCTTCTCATCATTTTGCCACGTACAACCATCTGCGTACCACAAGGGACTGGATCAATCTTGACACGATGAGGCCTTCAGACCTTCGTTAAAGGCTGTTCAGTCTTTCCGGTGTTCGGGCCTCTGTCCTGACACGTGTCTTGTTGGCTCAAGTGGTACTGTACAAGGCAAGCCATATCTTGGCCAAATATATCTCCCGTAATTAAAACTTTGAAGACAAGGTTCGGATTGTTATTGCTTTCATCGATATACTCGATGTGTGAAAGTGCGTCTTTCCTGACTCCCCAGGGCACATCATCGAAGGAACTGATACCCCTTGAAACCCGGCATTTTCCCTCTGAGTCCAGCGTCAGTCGACCTAATGCATATCCCAGTCGGCCCGACCACTCAGCCGATTCCGGGTCTTCATCCTCCTTGCCCGTGCCCTCCTCATAGCCGGGGCATTCATACACTCGACCCTGCAGATACCCTCTCTTTAGTCTCCATGGACCATGGATCATGCGGATTCAGCATCTATACCACATACCCCATTCTCGCCGTGCATCCCGGCATATCCTTATCGATCTAGCGCTTTGAATCAAAGCCGTCCCTTACCTGAGGAACGGTACCCAACTGCGGACTTTGAAAACGAAAGCGGTGACAGTTGCCTCTTTGTCCGCCTTTGTCATAGATTAGGACTGACCGATATCCGTTTGTACTATCGTAAACTTTGGGGATGAATCAACTGGATCAGCACCGAAAAGGGTCGCTGTATTGTAGGACATCGCGTCGGCATCATTCTGCTATGTTTAATTCACATTTACAAGAGTGTCAGCAGACTCAGCAGTCCTCTAATCAAAAGTTGGCGTCAGCGAGCATGATCTCGTCCTCACGTCATCTGTACGTGTATGTTCTCGTTGGATTGCATGTTGCTGTATGCAGGGGCCCGACCAAGACACGGGGACTGCGCTTGTGCAGCATGCACATCAAACTCTCCTACGTAATGAACTTGAAGGTAACAGGCGCTCAACGCGAACCCTCAGGCTACAGCGTAATGAAAGCATATATGCCGTAGACGAGTTGTGTCGAAGGCACCCCCATGCCAAAAGAAAGTTAAACTTTCTTCCAACGATTGAGGCAGATTTCCACTAATGCCTGGTGGGACTCCGGCGGCTTTCATACCATACCGACGCCTGTTGGACATGAACACGTGATCTTATGTACACGTGGATCGCCGTTTGTTTTCCTCAAGATTCATCTGTCATTGACATGAGACTGTGCTATGTGGGTATATGCGGCTCCAAACTGGCTGCATCTATGTTCCATCTATACTCTCAACTGGCGCTCTATTACTCTCACGTAACACGAATTGATAGTCACATCGGACCCTCTTATACAGTCCCAGCTTCCCTGGGCCCACACGAGGCGGTTTACCAAGAAATATTTTGTGACAGCGGACCCATCTTGTCAATGAACATTATCACCCTCAAAATGGCGTGGGCAGAGTCAAGGAACCTTGATTCCTGTGCCCTATTCTTTGATACTGTTCCGTAACTCCGACTTATGGATGCAAGTGACATCTCCGGAAAGCCCCATTTTTCTTGGCGCCCTGCTGCCTGCCGTGTTACTTGACACGATTTCCTGCTCGCATGGTCACTCGATATGATGGCTCTGGCATGTTATGACTAGGGGCTCAGGCGACCATAAAAGTCCGTGCAAAATCTATGGATAACGTTTTCGTGTAAACGCCGCGATGGTTCCTAGCAAGCACCGCTAAAAGGAAGCTGGGATTATGACCTGCAAGGGTCGTCTCCGCTGCACCCCCAATCTTTCTCCATTTCTTCTATCTCAGGCCTGTTACGGCGGCGACCACTGGCTCCCTACTTCGAATGGATAGAAAATTCTGTCGGGCTGAGCAGAACGAGCCCCCGATTCAGTACTTATCAAAACCTAGAGGGTTATACTTTGATAAGCACATAACTGGAAATGTGATGTGCTTTTAATAACGGAGATGGCGATAAACGGAGCGTGCACAACTTGAAAGTGGTGAATGTAGTTTTCCAAGGCCCAGGGCATTATAACCCCTGTTGTCAGCCTCAAGCCTCTGGCTAGTGAATATAGAATAACTATTCCACCCACCCACACGTTCTGCGTCCCCTCTATGGTACACCTCGATCCGATTGTCAGTTCCCCGTGGCCTATACATGCACGCAGCGGTGTTGCTGATGAGGGAAAGGTCGAGGTACGGGAGGAGGCCGCCACCGAACTTAAACCGTCCAAAGGGATCAGAGGTCACCTGCGCTCAGCCGTCTCGATCGATGAGCGGGACATAGATGTACCCATTACCTTCTTTGTCCACGCCTCATTCACCAGCTTTTTTGTGACCTACCAGACACCAGACGTTGTACCTGACATGACACTTGTTCGCGATCACCCGTTTTTTCTGGCACCTGAATTTATCCTGCCTTGTCCGCTTGACGGCTGCCAGCAGTTGGCATAAGGGATGCCTTAACTCCCTGGCGAAGCGAGACTGGACCGCGTAAGTCTACGATCATCTTTCTCGTGAGGCGTCGACATTCCTCCCATATTACGTGTCCATGGTTGCAGAAACAAATCCGAGGAGGTGACGACGGTTACACATAAAGGATGTCAAGGGCCGCGGTGCGCCACTTGCGCTAAATAAGTTGCACGGCATTTGGAAGCCTTCGTGAGCGTGGCCCGTCTACAAAACGCTCATCAGAAGTTGCAGTTGTATTCTCTTTGATGCAGTGTGCGCATGAGGCTACGGACCTTGTACACCAGTGAAACAGGTGGTGTTATCGGATGGGAAGGCAGACAGACTGGATTCCATTTCACTGCAGTACTATGGCTGAGGGTCAAGGGCACTCAACCCATGCCATGCCAAGATGTTGTTGGAGCGCCGCCAGCGTCTATTTGTGCCCTGTCTCAGGTACACCCCCGGGCACTGTCCATCGACCATTCGCCAGAGAATGCTAAAGAGGGCTCTTTCTTCGCGCACGCGCACACAGCCGGGTGTGCCTAGGAAAGAAGCTCTCCGTGAAGCGAGAAACGCATATCAGAAGTTCCTGTGAACGGACGAAAGGAGATACCTCATCAATATCAACGTCAGGCACACGTTACTTCATTTGATTTTCACATCATCCTACGTTGCGTAGCGCCGCTGTTGCGCCCGTGTGAAGTGGTCCTGTTCCAGGTGGCGGTGGCGGTCACCGGGTATGGTTCTCAGATACTGGAGCGGAAAAACGTGGGAATATCGAGCTTCCTCGGTTTGTTAGGAGGAGAAACCTGCATCGGATGTGGTTTGCCGGCAAATACAACGAGGGGCTTGGATTCCTGGTTTCTCCAACCAATGGCGCGTGGAGACAAAGACTCGGTTAAAGCCGAGGATTTGTCTAAACCCATCTAACTTGAAACATTACGATACGGTATCTGATAATCGTGATGTTCGAAGTCTGGGCATGACAAGCTCTTGGGATGTTGTCACCTACGCGCTGAGACAGAATGCCTACATACTAGTAGGGTGTGTCATTCCCAGCTGTTTCCCCGCGGCGAATACAAGCGGTCATGGTTATGGGAAGCCCCCTGTCTCAAACAACATCTTAGCTGATATCCGCGGCAATGAGTGGGAAAAACAGGACTCTTAAAATATTACAGTACTTCCTTCCATCCCTCTCAATTATTATATTAATGAATTGCATGTGCCCCTGTTATGTGATAAGGATCATGGTCACCTTCTCTGCGCGCTCGTCGGCATTGGTCACATGCCGACAAGTTGATGGAGGGCAGCCTCTTTAGTTGAAAGTATCCACTGCGAGACTACAGTAAGACCCCGTAGCTAAAAAAAACTCATCTCCACATAGCCTTAGGCGCCGGACGATTAATGAGGACAAGTGGTTTGGCTGTTTTATGGGTCATGACAATTCCGAGGTGAGGACGCCCTGGCGCTCTCCCATGTTATTCGCGCTTTGTTAATTACCGTAAAGGGGGCACGGGAGCAGTGCAAGGATCAGCGACGATGACTAGGGTTGGAGGCAGGTGAAGTGCTGGAACAATGAAGGAAAAGGTAAACACACACGGCAAGTTCGGTTGAGTAAATCAAGGTTGGCCTGTGCCTGAGACAGAAGTTCCACCTCACGCTACACAATTGAGGGCACCGATGACGCAGTTGTACGGAAGGAATGTTGGAGCATGTCGCAACATTTGGGCCATCTACAGTGCATGTATGGGTCCGTTGATAGACGGATGTACCGAGTTAGGCAAGAGCCGGCTTTCGGCGACGGTGTATAGCGTTATCTCTTTATGTTCTGGAAGCCACGCCACTGCCTGCAGGCAATGTCTAGTCCCGCATGACCCGGATGAGTTTCGGGCTCAAGTGATGCCGGTACCTGGCGCACGGGATACGTGGTTGCGACGTATTTAGGCAACTATAAAGTAGGGGATAGGCGGTGGAAGGACGGCTCGACGCTCATGACCGCGCTGTGAAGAGATTATTGGGTGATCAGGGAAACAGAAATCCTGACAAATTTTGTGGTTATTGCGCAAGCAGGTATCCCACTCGGTGGGAAGTAGACAGGTGGACAGTGGAGGTTAGGCACATGGAGGTAAGGGGTGCCGGGCACATGCCGTGCGCTGAATGATGAGAGGCAGCCGGATCACAGCGAGGGCGGGGAAAGTAGGAGATACCGAGAGGCAGGGGTCAGCTGGAGATTGGATGGCTAATTATGAGTAAAAGAGAGACTTGAGTTGAGTTGTTTTATAAGGGGAAAGGCCGTCTGGGTGATTTGGTAGCGATATGAGGTTGTCTTACCTCTATTGGATCTCGGTGCCTGGCATGCCTCTGGTCCGATGATTCGGCGATCTCGATCAGGCACCAACTTCCAAGTCTGCAGTTGTGGGTATTTCTAAATATGGAGCACTGTCTTGACTTGTTCAAACAATACCCTCGCCGCCTGGGATCAATCAATCAATTTTTATTTCCCAGCGCTACCTGAAATATCCAAATTGTGGTAGAATCACGACATCATGGTATCAGTTACATTCCCAAAGGTGACGAAAGCCAAGGCGAGGTGGGAGAGTATGGGTGGGATGATTTCCCGTTGCAAGGGACAGGAAACAGGATGCCTTGGGAAACTGCAAACCGAAATTTCACTCTCCGCGGAAGTCGTTGGCCCTTTTTATTTTCGGTCCGTTCGCCTGTCTTGTCTGTCCCTTCCGTCCTCACCGTATAACACCTTTCCTCGCCTTATCTCTACTCTCATGCGTTCGCACACAGACGATGACGACCCCCTCGCTGCCGCTCTCAGGCCTCCTCCAGATGAGTCTACAGAAGCCAGGGCGATCCGTATTGCCCGCGAAGAAGAAGCTCGCCGTGTTTCTCAGGCAATAGACGAATCCATCCGCGTCGAACGACAAACAAATAAGAAATTCAAGATCGTTCGCGTACTTCTTCTCGGTCAAAGCGAGTCTGGTGTGTATGATCCCATCTCATCCCTCTCACTCGCTACCGCTTAATCCCGCTCCCAGGCAAGTCTACAACACTACGCCGTGAGTGCTTCCCTCTCCTGCACACGTGCGCCCGCTTGATCGTCCCGGTCATGCGTAGAGTTTCAGCGCATCTACACCCCCACTGCATTTCATGAGGAGCGGATACATTGGCGCGTCATCATCCAGTTGAACATCATTCGTTCTATCCACACCATTCTCGCCACTCTCGCTACACATCGTCGGCAGACCACCCGCACGCGGACGCGCTGGGACTCGCGTTCGCAGGTTGCTTCTGTAAGGACAGACGGGAAGGGCAAGGGCAAGGCACGCGCAGAGACCTTATCCGACTTTGAGGACGACGAAGACGAACGGTTCGGGGATGCGGCCGCGCATTCGGTATATACGGACGTATGCTCCAGTGAAGACATTCGCGAGGATGCCGAACTTGATGGGATCGCGTATCGCCTTGAGTCTCTTCAGCACGTCGAAACTATTCTCAAGGAGCGCCTGGTTCCACCGTCGGAAAATGAGCCCGCGGACCTTGGAAACGGACCTGTAGGTTTCACAACCTCTGCCCTTGGTCTTGCAAAGGAAATCTTCGTCCGACCTGGGAGGTGGCGCTCGGGCGGCTCAGGAGCACGCCCCGCCACGGCAGTTGCGTCTGAGGCAGCTGATGAAGCCCAACGGGTATTGTTCGAGAGTCGGTTTGACCTGATGCGGTTATGGGAAAGCATGCGCATGCGCGAGATCTTGGCCTTGCGCCGCGTACGGCCTGAAGAGGAGAGTGGTTTGTGAGTGTTATCTTTTTAGGTTCCCTCGTTGACCCACCGAGGCTTGGTGTTGCCACCTCGATGGCCACGAAATCATGAAGCTGATAGGGTTGTTTCTCTTCATTGCAGTTTTCTTGATGATCTGGAGCGTGTCACCGAGTACAATTACGTCCCTTCGGACGGTGCGCGCCACTACGCCCAATCTTAGTCGACGTTACATTTCAGTTGATACGCCTGAGCAGATGACGTACTGAGGGCGAGATTGAAAACAATCGGCGTTTCAGAATACAAGTTCGAGATGGAAGAGGGAGATCAGCGAGGGAGGCAATGGCGAATTGTGGACGTCGGTGGATCACGATTCCAAGTACGCCCGCATTCCTATTCCGGCCTACTCCGCGAACAACGCTGCTGACAGTGCAGTTGTAGCGGCGTATGTAGCTACTATCCCTCCAATGGGCGGTCGTATTTCTTACATCTTTTCCACGCGGTGGGTGCGTGTAGCGACATGGGTGCCTTTCTTCGATAATGGTAAGTCTATCGGCCGAGTGGTGATTCACGTGGGTCTCGCACTCCATTTTGACGAAGCTTGGTAGTGGACGCTATCATATTTCTCGCGCCCATCTCGGCGTTTGACCAAGTCCTAACAGAAGACCCAAAAGTGAACCGTCTCGTACGCCCCTTCTATCTAGCCAATGTTGTCGCATTAAGTCTAGGACCCCACTTCAGGAGGATTCGGTACTATTGTGGAAGGGAATCTGCCAAAACAAGCTGCTGGCCAGGGTGGATCTCGTACTATTCCTCAACAAGTGTGACATCCTCCAGCGCAAGCTCGAGTCTGGTATTCGTCTCGCACGATACGTCAAGAGTTATGATGATAGGCCAAACGATATAGAATCCGCTTCCAAGTGTGCGTCCCCCTCTTCCTATGGAGTGAGGTCACATATTGATCGTGTTAGGAACCAGATTTCCGTACAAAGTTTAGTGCCATACAAAGAACCTATTCACCGGTACCCAGGAAGTTTTATGGATACTGCACATCTATCACGGTGCGATTTATCCCCGACTGTCTCGTGGTGCCTTGTTTATTGATAGAGCCCGTTGCAGGAGAAGACAACAGCGGCAGGCATCCTGGCGAGCGGTACGTTCCCAGGAACACCGTACATTGCAGCTGACTTATCTCTGATTGACTTGTAGTCCGAGACATTGTACTACGACGAAACCTACGCTCCGTAAGACTTGCTTGACGAGTATCTGATCACCTACAAGCCACTTCCTGTACAGTAAGGTTCTCCGACTCCGAACACCTCGCGTGCGTGATTCACGTCACGTGTTTCTGAATATTACGACAACTTTATACCAAAATTCCACAATCGGGGATGAACGGCAGAGTATTTTATGGTCAAGAGGATCATCTTGTTGATATATATGACATCATTATATATCAGCCCTATGCTGTACATTGTTGCACGAATATACTAACGCCATGCAAAAATACCATAAACTATATCGTCACGCAGATGGAGTTGCTGACTCAGCACGATGAGATTATGCGTTTGTGCATAGCTATGACTAGATACCCTTGACCACTTACCTCCAGGAACCTCACCCCCCTCTCTGACTGCGTCATATGGCTAAGGGTGATACAAAGTCATCCGCATCCTCTGCCACACGCAAGAAGCACGCACGCAAGGCCGCCACAAAGGATGGTCTACCCACCGACGTGCCAAACGTGCCCAAGGAAAAGAAATCCAAGGGAAAAGACAAGAGCAAGAACAAGGAGCCACCACGAAAGAAGGCGTATGTGCCACCTGTGAAGCCGCAGGCAGTACAACAGGATCCGATCGACACTCTCGGGCTCGCCCAGCGCTTGCCAGCACCTCTTCTCGTTGTTTGGCGTGGACTAAGTAAGAAGGATACCGTGACGAAGAGCAAGGCGCTCGAGGAGCTGCGTGCCGGGTGGATCGACCGCGTACACGTTCTGAATGACGACGATGACAATCAAGACGCGGAGGATCTTGCGCGACTCAACGCGCTAATCGTTTCGCTGCCGGTCTGGGTACGTGAATTCTGCGATGCGTGCGTGCTCGATATTTGAACTCTGGCTTTGATCTTTTGAGCAGATGTACCATGTACCTGCGCTTTTCCTTCACCCGTCCCGTCGCCTGCGTACCCTGGCGCTTGACGTCCATGCAGACATTCTCCGTGCCGAACCGCTGCGCGCACAAGTGCTCTTGTACCTTCGCGAA
Organism: Russula virescens; assembly: GCA_003316435.1. Taxonomy (NCBI): domain Eukaryota; kingdom Fungi; phylum Basidiomycota; class Agaricomycetes; order Russulales; family Russulaceae; genus Russula; species Russula virescens. Next base: position 38,731 of record QFEY01001545.1, read on the forward strand.
GTTGCGTCTACGGAACAGGTAGAGAGCATCCTTGGGAGCTGGTGCATGGCCACGCGCGACCCCGAGCGACTTGTTGCGCTCGCTGCCCAGCGCTCCTGGGACGCGCACGTCTCCCTTGCCCGGACAGACGAGGAAAGGGGTGACGGCAGCAGGCTTTTGTTGGACAGTGCACAGTTGGTCGCGCTTTTCGAATTTGTGCGGCGGGCGCTGTTCGACCCGCTTGCTTTACATGCGTACTTGAACCCAGTGCAAATGCCCGTTGATATCGTCGTTCCGAGGACCGTACGGGGGAGGCCAGTTCCAACCGTCTCCGCGGCAGCGCAGACTCGGAGGACGGATCACGAACCAATGGCGCGTGCAAAAGGCGAGACTGAGGAGGAGACTGAGACCGACCGACGGGCGCGGCTACGCATCGGTGCTCTTGGCGCGCTGCAGTGGATCTTGGGTACGCGTCCATTTCAGCCATCTGTCGTTCGCACTTCTCAAATGTACGTAGATGCTCACTCTCGGGAACCTGGACGCAAGTTACTAGACGATGTTCTTGACATTCTCTCCGATTCGCGGCTGTGGAGCTGTCTTTCCCATGCACAACAATGTCCCTTCGCAGATATTGAAAGCTTTGGACATGCACAACCTGGTGTTCGAAGTTATGCATGGACGCTACTTCAAACGTTATTGGAGAACTGGATAGGTAGGCAACTCCCACTCCGCTACTCCGGAATGACCGACTAGATGCGATATGTAGATGCGATTGCTAGCCTGGTCCCTACACTTTCCGTCGCGATTCTACGTTCTTCTTTCGCTGAGCCGAGCGAACAGGTCAGGGGAGCAATGTGGCGGCCACTGCTGAAGTTCATCAAAGGTACGCCCTACTCAGGTCTTGTCGTTTTGTCGTTGGAGTGCCCATGCGCTACAGATTTCCCCCGGGCCTGGGACATCGATGCTTCCTTTGAACTCCACCAAGCAAACAAGAGTGAGTCTGACGAAGAAGACGACGAATCTGACGCGGAAGAACCAAAGAAACAACCCGCTTCTGCACCCGTTGTCAAAGACAAGCGCTCACCAGGTTTCGCGGACTTTTTACAGTTCTTGGAGCTTGGTTGTGGTGGTTCGCCGATGCAGAGCTACCCCGTTGTCATCCTCGTCGTCTCCTCAGTCCCCTCTTCTGTTCGTACCTATCTTTTCACTACTGTTTTACTACTCTATAACCATGACATTGGACCTCCATAGATCCTACTCTACTCCGATTCCGGCATCCCTGCTAGTCCGTTCTTCTCCTCATTCTGGGCCGCCATCGATGGACGTGCCCTCAGTGCCCTCGATCGCACATCCAAGTCGGCCGCGTTCCTTGCCGCCATACTCGAATGCATCGTATTTATGGTGCGGCGCCTGCGAAGTGACCGTCAGGAGGTAGACTCTGTGTATGGCGAGGATGACGAGAGGGCCTTAGTGCGCGAGCAATATACGAAGGTGTGGGAGGAAAGTACATCGAGGAGGTTGAGGGTGGAGGAGGGTGTTGCAAGTCAATTGATCGCGAAGAGCCTGGCCAGGCTGAACGTGATTGACGAGGGTAATCATATCCATTTTATCTCTCATGAGACACTGAAGTAGTATTTGTGGAACAGGTCTGTTTGATGTAGCATGGGAGGTGCTGGTGGCCGGGATGACTGTGGACTCTGACTCTGCGGCTGGGTCGAACACACGGCTTCTCTTCTCCTTACTCAAGGCTTTCCGTAAAACTTTTGCGGAAGGGAGTCATCCACATTCAGTTGCGGACAGATTATTCCAACGAATCGCAGGAAGAATACTCGAACAGAGTCGGAAAGTGCTCCTATCGTCGACACAAGATATGAACACTGGCCCATCGCTTGACGTATTGCTTGATCTTATCACTATTTTCGGGGACAACCTTTTCACTGTAGCGGATCAAGCCAAGGTAGGAGTGCTCGTTTTCAATTGGCGATTCGTCATTATTCTTAATATCTATTATTCCTTTAAGGTATTGGATGAGACCATTTTGGAGAACGCTGGCAAGATATTGAACGGGTCGCCCAGACTTTTGACGGCTTACTTCTCTATTCGCGGTAACCCCCGAGTCACGCTCGAAGGCTGGCGCTCCCTCCTTGAATCGCTATCGTCACAACCCATCTACACCGTGCTTCCATACCTTTTGGACGCAGCAGAGCAACGTACTCTTCCTGATTACTTAAAGCCTTCCCAGAAAGAATTCGACGGGTCGATTAGCGCCATATTATCCGATGCCATGGACTCTGCCAGCCCAGATGCGCTGCGTGTGCTTCTCCGTATCATCCGATATTCAGGTGCGCTCAGGTATCTCACCGTGTCAAGTTTCTGATAAGACCCAAAGATTATTTCGTGACGGACGAATCCTTTGATACATTCTTTCAACAGGTGGTTGCCACTTTTGGCGAGGACCTCTCGCGTATCCTTCACGGAGAGAGCGAGAATCTGGCGGAACTGAGTGTATTGGTTGACATTCTCGCCGTTTGCCTCGAAACCCGGTCAAAGCTTGCTCTCGAAGAAAGTCTTGCCCTATCACTTATACCGGACATCTTTACTCTCGCATTATTGCTGCCAAAGGCAGTGTCAGTACCCGAGTTCCCTGCCGCACAAAAGATTTGGACATCGTGGTTGGAGAGCGCACCTACCGGTTTGCAAAAGCGGGTAGGTGCGGCGATCTGCGTACGTTTACAAGATGCTATCTTCCATACTTCCATACTTGTTAGGTAAGATCCACCAGCTATGACGTCTATACGATACTCACTGTAAAGGAAAGCCCTCTGGATATCCTGCATGCTACAGCAATTGGTGGCATTGAGGAACTCCTTGCTGGACTGGACGATCTACTCCCTTCGAGCAGACACCTCGATGACCTATTGTGCAACCTTCGCTTAGATCCAGCGATTCCAAGTCTGGCTATCATTCAACCCCTTATCCCACCACCATCGTCGTTTGTTGTTGCAGAAGGGCCTGACTGTGAAGCCGATCAACAAGGGCTTGGAGTCTATGCTCGTGGGGTCATGGCATTGCTTTACTCATACACTGAGAACAGGGATCTAGCACGGACTAACCTTTGGGCGTTCCGACATTTTCTTGCTCTAGAAATCTATGCGGGAGACCTTCTCAATGTACCATCGTTGCCAAATCCTGTATTTTCTCGGGTAGCAGCGAAGGATATGTTACAAGACGTCATAATCAAGGTGCAACAGCTGACGACCTACCTTCTGACGGCAGCCGTCGCCGATGACAACTGGCGTATGGATGTTGTGACGTCCTTGTTGAACGGAAAACGTAGCAGCTCCTCGGGAGACTTATCAGCTTTCACCATGGATCTAATAGAACTCGCCCAAAGGGAAGACGACTGCCTCCACGCCCGGATACTCTACACGGTATTGCAGCATGTTATGCGTGATGCCCCGAGAGAGGAGACAGACCAGTGGTTGTTCTTAGCTCGCAGGCTTGAAAAGAGCTGTAAGTCTTTCATACTTATTTTGCGAGAATACTATCATAATGGGACCATGAAGCTCCAGAAACTTCCCTTGCAATCGCATTCTGCGTTGCGCAGTCGGGCTCTGAGCCACCTCGTCTCGAACGATACCGCAATGAGCTTGCGGCGGGGATCCTGGGTGTAAAGGCAAGCAAAGCCAATACAGACGGCCTACTATTGTTACGTCGTCTCGCTACCACGGCGCCAGATCCAGACTCAGACGTAGCGTTCCTGCCACAACCACGTGCGGTGAACTTTGTGAAGGCTTGCCAAGGGTGGATCGCGTCGGATGAGGACATAGACGAGGATGTAGAGAGCGAGATCACGAACGTGTTTTTCCATCTCGTTCCGATCCTGCAGAACGTTCCGGGTTCTCACTGGGACTTCATTTTTGACCTGATCGAGAACAACCTCGAGGTTCGCTGATATTTCGCTCTTGTTCTCAGAGAGTAACCGAAGCTGAAGCGTTTGCGCTCAGAACGCCTCGTTTGAGGATGACACGACCCTTACGATTCTGTGGAGGACGATCAGGCTCATTCAAGTAATACAGGACCAAGTCCTCTATAACAAGGCGCTACGTGCAGATTGGAATAAACGCGAGACGACGGTGCTCACCTTGCTAAGGGATATCGTTGCATCAGAACCAGGTATGTGCAAAAAAATCGTTCATTCTTACCATCCTCCATGTTACACCCATCTCAGGTTCTGTGCCCGCATCCACCCCTCGGGCAGTATGTCGCGAGGCAGCCTTGTCCATCATGCAAGGCTTACCTCCATCTTTGGTGGACCATACCACTTTGTCCAAGGCGAGCGTTTTGTTTCGACCTTACGTCTTCCATACTGACTATTCTACCGGGTGTCGTACAGATGTCGCACCTCTTGCTTGACCCATCTGCGAGTGTGCAAAAAATGGCTTATGACCTTTTACGAGAGGCGGCACACAAACGTACAGAACATCTTGTGATCGAAGCGGGCGTGGACACAGAGTCCGTTGTCAAGTCTCTGCTACCCTCGGAGCTGGTGACGTTACTTCAACAATCTCTTGAGATCATCGATAGCGAGGAAGATCCAAGTTCGGTGCGTCGTGGTAGCCGAGGTTGGTTAAGCTCTACTAATCCTGTTGTAGAGAACATTTGGGACCTTACTTGGCTGGATGATCGTGCTGGATTTGTACACTAATGCGGTAATTACTCACATTTTCTCCCCTTCCTGCGTTAATTATTTGAGCCACCTCCAGTCCATGAAGGTCAAGTCTGGATACTCGGAACACCTACAGGAACTTGGATTAGTAGCCACACACTTTATTCCCCTGATTCTTCATTTACTCCAGCTATATGGGGGCATCATTAGTGCTGTGAAGTTGGACGTGTGGTCAGTAGATCACTTTTACGTTGAATGTAAGATGTCGTTCTTTGTGATGTTCTTATCTGATCTCATCCTTGTATCAGTGTATGACCCGGAGAACCACTTAAGCGCCCAGCTTCTCGCCGCTCATGTCTATTATCGGGCACTCCTAACCATACCTTCCCTCGTTCGATCGTGGCTAGCAGATTGCAAGGACAAAAACTTGTTCACATCAGTCACAAAGTATACCGCGACGCACTTCTCCCCCGTCATAATCAACACTGAGCTAGCTCACATCAAGAGTCCAGAAAGCCTCGAAGAACTAAACGCCGAAAACCTCTCAGTCAAAGTGGCCAGTGTCGTCAACGAAGTCACCGCTGCATACAACATCGACGAGCACCAACTGGAGCTTACGTTGAAAATTCCAAATGATTGGCCACTACAGCGGATCACAGTCAAGGATTCGAAAATAATAGGTGTACCTGAGATGCGTTGGCGGAGATGGCTTCTAGGAGTGGAACAAATCGTTTGGTCTCAGGCATGTGTCTTCACGGCCATGAATCGCGTCCATAATCGCTAAGAGTTTCTATCAGAATGGGCACATCGTCGATGCGATCAGCCTTTTCAAGAAAAATGTGACCTTACATTTTGAGGGACAGACAGAGTGTGCAATCTGCTACTCGTGAGTTTTGTATCGTGTTTTCTTTTATGAGAGCGGGGAGAGTTGACATTTACCGAAGCATCATAAATCTTACCGACGGCTCTCTTCCCCGAAAACCATGCAAAACGTGTAAGAATCGTTTCCATGCTGCGTGTCTATACAAGGTATGTACCATCAATATCCCCAATAACACACCTTCGCTCAAATTCATGACAGTGGTTCAACTCGAGTCATTCTTCAAGCTGTCCCCTCTGTCGCTCGGAATTCATGTAGCAACTGGTAGAATCTGAAGTCTCACATAATCGAAATGCCGTGTAGCCTATTTCCTGTATTTTTCGATCCGGATAGCAAAACGGTTTAATGAGGATAGCCTGTAGCATACCTTCCGAAGACAAGATGTCATCTCGACCGCCGAAGCCCTGACGCCCAGATCAGTGCCGTATCGTGATTACATTACGCACACCGACCAATCACTATCATTCAGACCACAGATGCCAGTGTTCAGCAGTGCTATCCACTGTGCCGCAAAGCGCTTTACAGCGAAAAAGAGTTTCATTACTTCAGGCTGCCAGGATGCCCTTAGTCCGTCACCACGACTCGGACTAATACTGCCGCCCCGAGACGCCCTCCGCCCTACACGGCCTGTGGCGAAAGTCTACTTGCTGAGCTATGGTACATTTTATGTAATCAAAATTTCTACACAAGTATTATATAATTTCTCCTTCACGCTGTCATTTCGGACTACCATGGCCGCTCACCGCGTACGAGTCAGAACTGCGCAGAGTACAATTGTAATAGCTGTTCGACCAATGCATTCTCTGCTAGCTCGAACTTGATGTGTGAACAGGTCCCACCATTGACACAGGCTTGCGATCAGCTGCTGATCGACTTCGAATTCCGGAAGGGAGATTGATCCGTAAGCGGTTTGTATCAAATTGTATGATACAGAGCCCTACTGTACCACCTTACAGTGGGCTGTAGCAGGAGTCTTTGTTTTTTTTATTTGCGTGCGCGAAGTCCGCGACAAAGGGCTGAAGTACATGAATACTATTAGTACAAGACATGATATCGACGAGATTCGCAAAGCGTAGAGTAGAGATTAGCCCAAGAATTAAATAGTAAAAAGAAATTGGGTTAAATAAGTACAAAAGACATGAGATGGGTCATGGGGAGGTAATCACTCCTTGGCCTTGACGTCTTCGTCTTTGGCTTGCTCTTTCTCTTTGACCAGGCCGGGCTCTTTCGCATCGACTGCTAGTGGCTCTGGCTCCTCTCTGACTGGTTCTTTCTCGTTGACCGGGCCAGGCTCTCTCGCATCGACTGCTAGTGGCTCTGGCTCCTCTCTGACCGGTTCTTTCTCGTTGACCGGGCCGGGCTCTGTCGCCGGGGCGACCAGTGTATCGGCGACCAGTGTATCTTCTCTGACATGCTCGATTGGCGTTCTATCCTTTACCTGCTCTTCACACCAGTCCCACAACTTTGCTGCAAGGTCCCGGTCGAGAGCCTTCCTATGCGGAAGTGAGCGCCGCGCCCAGGCGGTGAGATACTGTAAAGAGTGATTTTTACGCATCCGATAAGCTGATATTCCAGGGGCAATAACATATCCAAAGACCGGGTGACGTACCCTGCCATTAAGATCACTCGCAGTGGGATCAGTCCCGGCGTACAAGGAGGTGAGAGTGCGGAACGACGTTTTAGAAAGCTCGGCTGCGTTATGTTGCATAGTGGTAATAGGTCCGGTGGGGTTATTAGGATTGGACAGAGGATTGGTCGGGCCAAGAGGATAATTTCTGGGGCCCTGGGAAGGACGGGGATCATTGAAGATGGGCCCGGGGCTGCGACCGTCACTGGCATGATTGCGAACATCGTCCGTAACGGCGTCCAAATCTCCGCCTTCGAGAATAAAACAGATAATCGCCACGAGCATTTTCCTTATCCGCATTAGAAACGATGTTGTGGCACCCGAGAAATCCGCATTGATGGCCCCTGGATAAAGGGATATAGATACGATCCCTTGATCTTCGTATCGTCGTGCGAGTTCGTTCGAGAACAAAATAGTACCCTTTTAGGTGATCAGAACCTCATAGCTCTTTGCTTAGGGATACGTGGACCAACCAATCTGCTCTGACCATTGAGCCTGGCAATGCCAAGCGTCTTGCGCGCAGCAGGTGCATCGCCTCCCTTGTTAATTGTTGACCATCGGATACCCTCTCGCACCGCCATATAGTGGACGACGGAGCTGTGGTTGATAACCCGCACAGTCCCTGGCGGCGACGATCTTGCAGTGGAAGTGAGGATGGGTAGGAGCAGCTTGGTGAGATAGAAGTGGCCTGCAGGTGCGTATATGTGAGGACACGGCGATGTTCCTGGATTGCGGGAAACTTCATCATCTCGCACCTAATACGTTCGTTCCAAATTGTAGGCCGTAACCCTGGGTCGTCTCTCGGTCGGTCATTGCATACGAGATGGCACTGCGTCGTATTATCTAATGAGCGTACTTTTACGCAGGAGCACTACAAGAGCCTACGCGTTGTTGTAAAGGGTATGAAGCTCGGTCTCCCTTCCGATGAATTCTTGGGCAGCGGCCTCGATGGAATTGAGGTCCCCCAGGTCAAGGTTCAGAAAGTAAATGCACTCTTTCCCTGTCTCCTCCTTGAGATCATAGATCACAGTTTGTATCCTCTCCTCATCGGCCGCGGTGGCGATGTACACCTTTGCGCCCTTCAAGAGCAGCGCCTATTTGATGAAAGCGCAACTGTCAGCGAGTAGCCGCGTAGGACTGCGTCCCTGATGAGAGTGCCTCACCTTTGCGATCTCTCTCCCTATGTCACGATGGCCACCAGTGATTAGAGCGACCTTCCCCTTCTGATCAGGAATCATCTCCGCTGTCCAGGCTGGCCTGGGGGGGACGAGTTGACTGAGGACCGCAACGCGACGAACCATGGCTCTTTCACAGGTAGCAGTGAGGGGGCAGTGGGGTAAAGAGTCGTTGAGCTTGAAGGTCAGCTATGTTCCCATAAGGCGGCTAGCATCAGTTAAAGTAAGGTCGAGGTCGAAAGTTGATTAGTCTCAGCTAGCGCCCTTGGCACGTGTGTAAGGGGCTGCCGGCTGATGGGGACTTTTATTCACCGATTCGCTGTCAAACTGGTGGCAACGTTCCTTCCATTTGACCCCTGCCCCAGAAGAAACCAAGCGATAACTCGCAGCTTGCCCCCGATTCAGGGCCCAGTGAGCTTATATAGTGAAGTCAGACCGAAGATATTGGGAATGCCAGTGAATGCCAGGACACAGGAACAAATTATCGCAGATAAGTGAGGGATAATGAGGGTTTATGTTACGTTATGAAAACTGAGCGGACTCGGAACTGTAAACGACGGATTTGCGCCCACGACTTGCGGCGTAATGAATATTCCTTCTTCTCTCCAAATGATTCCACATCGAGCCCAACACACTCGGCGCGACAATCGGGCGCGAACCACTCCATCACCTGAATGCTCAGCGAGGGAATTATTGCGACCTGGAACTGTCGATCACCTGCGTTCTCGTCTCTTCTACTCAACTGATGATATCAAAGGCCGAAGCCTAGCCCCTCAGCCTCGCCTGTTTCGGGGGAGCTCGGGTCACCTTAGTACCGCTCCGAACCCGAGTGACACTTTACAGCTGGTGTTGAAAAGGCATTGTTGTTCAGATCTCATGAGAAGTCTGAGACGATAACTCATTTGTTGCAAGGCAAACACGACGGCCACGGTAGAGATTATGCTTTCCAAGCGCGCCAGCTAGTCTGTTCATAACCGAGGGCTACAGTAACCCATCTCCGATGTGTCTCAGCGGGTGAACATAAGTTACGGCCAGCACTCCAGCAGGACCATTCAGGCGATTACCTCTTGTAGCCGCATCCTACTTGTTATTGATCAAACAACACATTCTTCTCACGAGCATGAGCGGCTCGGAACCGGCTCGAGTCTTGGCGATACCCAGCCGAGTGCCCCTTATCGGCCGGCTGCTGTAGAGGTGCAAGGTACCAAATGTGACAGGGGAGCGCAATCGTCATCTCTTGGAAGCTCCGCTAAATGGAAAGGACACGGGACCGTGTGTGAAGAGTAGGCATTCTGAGAGAATTGTGTATCACATCGCACGTGTACCAACTGACCAAGGGCAGGAGGATAATTCGGTGGTAAACGCGTCTCATGTCCTCTGAGGCGGGCACACACTTGCCCATGTGACTATTTGCGCCTGCTCGATAAGAGGCGGATGAAGCTCAAAGAGTACATACGTTATTTGGGTGTTTTTGCCTTCTTGGTCAGTTGCTCGCTTGCGCGTTACTATCAATACGTTCCGCAGGGACGGTGAACGACCCAGAGTCAGATTCCAGAGAGTATCAATTGGATTTCCGGAGAAGGCTAGCTAGGCTGGGTTCCGGCCCTCCGGGCATTCCGGCATTGTTCCCAGCAGGAAGCCAGAATCGAGGATCGGAGTTTAGCTCCCGATATGGAAGAACTGGAGGAAGACAAGAACCGCGCGTATCCCATGCGGCTATGCCTTCCTGTCCTGATGTTCCGAACGATGACCATCACATCAGGGCATGAAAACAGAATACGACCGTTTGATCATTCATTTCGCAGTGATTAAGGCATCCCGGCCATCAACCATGAGCCTTCTTCAACTTCTTTTCTTCGTCGATGGGACAGTTGTAGGCAGCACCTCACGGACCTCGTCCGATCGCAGAGCATTTAGAGTAGATTTGGACGCATTGCGAGTATCATGGGATTATTGCCTCGGGACAGAAAGCCATGCCGTAGACTGCATGCGTCGCAGAAATGGACATACATACATATATTTATGATATATCCCTTGTGAGTTTCTCGTTTAGTCGATCGGTTTACAAACCGAGGAGAGTCCATTTGTATATTCGTGTAACCTAACTCCGGTTCGCCGGTTCATGAAGGTCAACCCTGTCGGACCAATGATTGGTCTTTCTTCATCGTTAACGAGCTTCTTACTTGCACGACCGCCAAGTCGGAGACAGAAACGGATGGGCACTGAAATTCCGACATTAGCGGCGGCGATAATGAAACGCTATGCGATATCAATTACTTATTAATACTTGGGGGTTGCTCCCTTGAGGCCTTGTCTTGTTTCCACTTTGTAACGGCCACAGCGGACTAGGGCTCGGGGTCAATGACATTGTGCAAGTGGTAGATCAAGAAGAAATTGATGTTTATCAGCTATAATTCGAGTCCATGCAAGGACACCACGTCAGGAAAAGCTGTCACCGAACAAGCGGTTGATGGCAGTTTCCGTCATGCGCCATACCAATCAGGTTAGAGCTGGGAAGTGGGGATAGTTCGGAAAGAACAGCAGCGAAGGGATTGTCGTTCACAAATCGGCGCGTTGAATCGGTGGTGATGTTGATGGATGCACTAGGGATGCAGTCCCAGTGAGAATGCCTCGTGTCAACAGCTGACAGGGTCGTGATGTGGTATTTTACCTGGCACTGTCTGTGTGGGCTGCCATTACCTTGATAACACGCTAAGTTCGTTCACACACCAAAAACTTATGTCGGAGGCCGAGCCATTTGGCATGTGGAGGTGGTTGGGATGGTGTCGCCTTGGTAGCGACCCCCCTCTCCCTACAGAAAAAAGGAAGACATTACATCCTAAAGGATCTGAAAAAGATCCATCACGTGGGATCATGGGTTCTGGAACAGGAAAAAAGAGGCGGTTGGAACTCCAGAACTTGCGAGGGAGGACATGAGCGCTAGATCAGGACGGACGTCGACGTAGATGACGATGACGAATAGCATGAGACCAAAATAGTAAGGAAAGACGGATGAAAGAGGGGGGAAAGCACGAGTACGATCATGGTCGATGTCCAGAACGAGTCGCAGAGTTCGTCGATCACAAGGGGTGAAAGGGATCATAGATCCATGTAGTTCAATGCGAGGCGAAATGTGAAAGAAGAGGTGGCGAAAGGCCCAGCACCCGAGGGAAGAACCTGTGTATGATGCTGCTGAAGGCTAACCTGAAGGACAATATGGGTTGATCCAAATTGGGACGCTCGGTCGATATCATACAAGATGGGCAACGGAGGGACTTGAAGAACTGTGGGCCATGGGTCCTACTAGTATTGTTGAGCATAGGTATTGAGTCATATGATATTCGGGGGTGATAAGGGCGTTTCCCGCAATGGACTACAGAGAATCCTGCTATAACCTCCTGCAATAAACGCCATTATCATCGCCGAGAATAGACCAATAAAAAAAAAAGTCTATTCACGAAATTAGATTCATAAGGGAAGAAGGACGAGGAATGTCACGCAGATACGAGCAACTGACTCTATCATCTATCCGAACTTATATGATCCTTCATCCATAGGTTACCAATGATGTAGCGTACAACCTGCATCGACTGGGAACAGTTGGAGGCCGTGAGAGCTGGTGGTATGGAGGAGTCGGAGTAGGCCGTGAGAATGCGCGGGAGATTATCTTGGGACGCCGAGATAGGTGTAAGGGCTGTCGCAAGCAGCAGGAGGGCAGGAGAAGCCAAGCGGAAGAGGATGGAAGGTGGTGAGAACAAGGGGAATTGGCGATGAGGACGCGTATATGAGGTGGCCGAGGGGATTTTTGTGGTTGACTTGATGGCAGCTGGAGGTCTGGGAGTCAAGTCATGTAGGCCCGTTCAAGTTGACACACTTAAGAGCTTCTACAGAATCGGGAAGGGGAATCGTGAGAGACATTGAAGAGGGAAGGGTCTTGCAGGGGTCAGAGCGGAAAAACACTAGTGCGATGTCACGGTATGTTTTCGTGAGCTTGAACGGTTGACGATGGCGAGCAGCGGCAGAAAGGCGATCATCATGACTGGCAGTAAGGCGTAAGGCATGCAACAGAGAACAGCACGGTTTACATAAGCTTCCTCGCTGCTTTACCAACAATATTAATGGCGTTTACGAAGCTCGAAGCAGGCTGGTGCCCTACACGTGGTCGCCCTATAGTAGCTCCGAGTCGGGCCTGACGGGTAAACAAGACCGCTTGAGGTGCAGCTTCTTCGATCAGCGCTGAGCGTTTGCGAGCCTGAGTCTGAGAGTGCGTTAATCAGCTGCCGGTGCACCTGCTCTTGCCTTATTCATCACACCATCGTACCTGTCACACGGTTTTGTGGAGCACTTCAAGGCCTCAAGGCCACTGAGC
>QFEY01001548.1:5880-20439 GCA_003316435.1 Russula virescens
AAATCCGCCTCCCCCGGCCCCATCGCCAAACCCGTCTCCCTCGGCCGCACCACCGAACCCGTCTCCCTCGGCCGCACCACCGAACCCGTCTCCCTCGGCCGCACCACCGAACCCGTCTCCCTCGGCCCCACCGCCGAACCCATCTCCCTCGGCCCCACCACCGAACCCGTCTCCCTCGGCCCCACCGCCGAATCCATCTCCCTCTTCCTCTCCTGCAGGCTCACCGAGCATCGTTGGGCCTTCAGCTCCTCCCCCGTCTCCAAGCCCAAACCCGTCGCCGAGCCCGTCTCAAGCTGTGGCCTCCTCTTCTGGAGGTCCGGGCCTCAAAACCCCGTTTGATACCTCAACTCCTTCCCAGCCTTTGAGCCCGAACCCATCGCCAAGTACGTCCCAATCTTTGGCCTTTGCATCTGTAGGCCCGTCGACCTCCGGCGGGCCTACGATGCCTCCCCAATCACCAGGCCCAAACCCGTCGCCTCTCCCACCGACCGTTTCGCCTTTTGTTTCTCCAGGTCAGTCGAACAACGGTGGCCCCTCGGCGCCTCCCCAATCTGCAGTCCCTGCGAACACCGGTGGTGGTGGCGGCGGCGGCGGCGGCAGCGGCAGCGGCGGGGTACCAGCGCCCCCCAGTACTACACCTTCCAGAGTCACCGCCTCGTCAAACAATGGTGGCACAAGACCCTCCAACGCAAACTCTCCCGCGCCCTCGCCAACCTGCGCGCCGACCGATACCTGTGTTTGTGGTGTATTCGTATTTGTAACTATCTTTCATTGACGACATTCTTAGGTTCAAGTTGGGCAGGATGGTCAACTCAGCTATAACCCTTCCAACTTTTCGGCAGGTAATGGCACCGTTGTGACATTCCTTTTCCCCTCGTAAAAACTTCCCATGCTTGTCTTCTTTGCGACGCTCATGTATGTGCAGGGAAACAACCTCTAATTCCGTCACACAAGGTTCTTTCGACGCGCCTTGCGTGTATCTGACTGCAAGCGGTGGAGACCCACCTGGATTCGATTCTGGTTTGCAAAACGGGAAATTGTTCTCCATTAAGGTCACAAACGATCAACAACGTACGCGAAACATTTTCGTCGTTTTATTGTTATGTTGTCGGTTAACGAAGCTTCACTCAGCCATCTACTTCTTTTCCAAAGAGCAGAAGGTTTGTGGTCAAGGAATGGTCGGGTAAGTAGCTCCTTTCGAATTGCGCTCTGGTCTTTACCTGTCGTTATTTACCGACGAACCTTGTCGACTTTTCCCAGGGCGATCAATGCACCTGCCACCGGACAGTCCTATAACGCGTTCTTAGCCGAGGCGAAGGCCCTCGGCCCGAACCAACAAATCGTATGTCAATTACCCCTTTTTACGCTTCCAATGCGCTGATCTTCTCTTGAAAACGACTTGTAGATCCCTGACAACGGTCCAGTGTTGAGTGGCGTGGGTGCTCAGGCGCAGGGACCGCCATCTCCCTTACCGACTCCTACTTCGTCGGCCTCTCATCTCGTTGCCAACGGCTATTTCGCTCTGCTGGCTGCAGCATTCAGCATAGCCCTGGTGTGAAACCCTGGTCTCGTAATGGACAAAGACCCCCCGGAGCTTCATCTGTCGGGTGAAGGGCGGCCTTTTGTATTATCGAGCGTCATGATATGTGGTATAAGAGTCTATTTCTCATTGATGAGAAGCCATTTTGGGTAGTGTTGATGACACATGCATCATTCGGGGTTCTCGATATCTGGACAATATGATGGTGTATATTCACAGAACTGCGACAATTAGGAACAACTTAGAAGCGCACATCTTTCCCGGACTGTTACCGCATTTCCACTTTCCCAGTAACATGTTTGTATTAATATTATCAGATCTGCAGAAACAAAGAAAATTCAATCAGCTCCCTTTGAGTTGATCGGCGATAAAGCGAATGTTCGCCTCTCGCAGTGAGTTAAATGAAATCTCCAAATTGGCGTCAACACATGTGAGCACTCTTTTTTTGTATCCAACACTATAATTTACGCCAGTTCTCTTTTGTAAAATTCGTCATCAACAACTAGTGAATCGTGTGATTCCAGTTGCGACTCTTTACTCAAACCGGCAGAACTTAAAGCGCGCTCCTGTCAGTGAGTTGGATGTCCGGGAAGCTTCATGCTCGCACAAGCATTTGGATTTGGAATTACCGGCGGTGCACCACGATTACAGTTTAGACCGAACGGGATCATGACAACTTGAAGCCATCAACGGGGCCATGAGGGAACCTACCTCAAGTTGGTTAGCTTGACCTGTCTCGTCCCCGGGGTTATTGTCCTGATCTTTGCTTTTGTGGTGTCCTCGTTCTTATCTATATGTTTTGTGAGCCATTCCCCTGATATAACAAGACGCTGTGCAACCCTCTCATCCGCATGGCCATCACGTCAACCCGACCCATTGTACTGATCGCAGCAGTCTTGTCCTCTACCTCGTTGCCTTTTCTGTGAGAAAAATGGTCGACCCATGTCGCGTGCGGTTTCTCATGATCATGCTAGTGGGAACGAAGTAGACCTAAGTCACCTAAAAGTGAACCCGTCTTCCTGGCGAACTTGCTTCCCCACTTCCGAGTCGGAGGCTAAGGGCCATCCCCTGGTTCCCCTCGTCGATCAAATTATCAGATTGAGTTACGGTAATAAACCGATCAGTCATCGCTATCAGGGTGCAGCTGTCAAAAATCGAACAGACGGAAAGGGGCCAGGTCGCAACACCTGGCTGTCGCGTATGCGTAAATGCAAGATCGGACAAGACACAGCTGTGATGCGGTATCCCTTGCTGCGGGGCATTGCAGCAGTGTATGTGAAGGTCCAGCGCCGGATAACACTCTATGTTACATGTGAGGGAGTAGACTCGGAGTAGGATGGACGTGTGATAGAAAGTCGCATTGACACACCCTAGCGCTGCTGCCCTCTTCCGCTCCTAAGTCCGACTCTTTACCGCAATATCTACCCCACTAAAGCGCCGGATTGCTCGCAGATCCGAGTCATCCTCGTTCCAGCTGCAGTGTAGTTGGCGCTGGAGAGGTGGGTGTTCAGGTTGCTGTTTATGCCGCCTCCTGCTGCAACAGTACCAGGAATGACGGAGGTAAGATGAAGCTACTGGGAGTCAATGGTCACCTATTTGGTCGCCGTGACCTGGTTGCATTAATATTGGCAGTGTTTGCTGAGCTATTGTAGTTGATTGAGTCCGAGAGAACAGCCTTGTCGGAGTCAGATGATGACCATTCGAGAATATTGGTTGTACAGTAGGGATATAGGGTGGCCCGACACGAGGTATCAAATCAAACCATCTGTTATTTGTATATCCTCATTTAGAGACGGAGGGGTCGGACATGATTATGACATATAAGGAATGCTGGATGCAAACATTCACAGACAATACGGGGATGGTGCCAGATGGCCCGCAAAGTGCGGGAAGTACAATTCCGAGTCATTGCCACTGATGGTAACTGTGCGCGCGCAGTATCAAGATCTGCTGTCGGATCTCATCTCTCATTTAATTTTCCCACGCTTTGCCGTTGTCCGGGCAAGTCCGGTCCGGGATCGCCTGTCGCATCCTCTCATCCTTTCACTGTACGCTGTACGACATCTCTAGTTTCCATATAACTCCCGCTAGTTTTTATTCGCCGGATTCACTGTCGAGTTACAAGTGGGTAATATGATTCCGTCTGAACCGTCTGCTCATATAAGCTTATAATGTAGTCTTTGCCGCACAGGCCCGCACTCCTGTCTGTGAGTTGGTTGGCGGTCTGCCAGTGGGGAAACTCATGCACCTTTGGATGGATATTGCCGGATCATGATGGACGGGGTTATCATGATTTACTGTAAGCCAAAGGGGGGTTCCAACAAACCATCAAAGAAGCAGTGGACGTCGATCGGGCTGGTGGGCAAGTCTTTTCCGTTTTCTTCGAGGCAATTATTGTCCTGATCTTCTTCGCTTTAATTCATCCTTCTCGTCCTTGTTTACGCGTTTTTCAGTCATCCCCGAGAACAGTCAGGCGCTGTGCAGTCTTTTATCTTCATTAACGCCGTATCAATCACCCCTATCGCATTGATGGCAAATATCTTAATTGTCCCCTTCTTCCTCATCCCGTCATCCCGCCCTTTGGGTCAATGTTCTACCCATGCTGCGTAAGGTTTTTCACAATTACAGCAACGGTCCCCGATGTTGGCCTAACAATAAACGTGTCTTCTTTCAAGTCTGGAGTCCTTTCTTCCCGAACCTCGGGACTAAAGAATATCTCCTTGGTGTCCTCGTCGACCAAATTGTTAAATTGAGTTAGTAAACTGAATAAACACATCGATTTCATCGCAATCAGAACGTGCCCGTGAAAATCCGAAGACATGGAAAGGGCCCACAATACCGCACCTCCGTACAGTCTAATCGCACAGCCTGGACGACAAGACACCCTACATCACCACGTGCTGTGCGCTTCCCCCCTGTCTTTCGACCCTTGCGTGCACTCACATGCCATCCTTTTTTGGGTTAGTCTAATGCACTGCACTGCACCCCAAGTTCACGTTGTTATAACAACTGCCTACCGGGACCCCACCGACTCCAGCCGCCCCATGAAAAGCATCACACAGAGCTGTCAGTGGTTCGCTGGCAGTCCATGGGGTACAATAATGTCCCTACTTGTAATGTGTGGCAGACAGCCACTTGCAGGTTGTGAGCATGTCGACGCTAGCACAGCACAGCCACCAGTCGCCATCACTGGGTCACCCGCCGACTACGCCACCGCCACCGCCACCACCATCATAGGGCGATGCAGAAAGCTGAGGTCAATCCTTGAAGAGAGGCCAGCCTACTCGCCGATTTCTGCATGTTGAGACGAATACGATGGGATTTTTGGAGTGAGAAGTAGTTTGGACGCATCACCTTTCCCAGAGCTCACACATGCCCAGGCCGTTCCACCTCACCAAATCCAGCAGTAATATACGCAAAATCGCAAGCCATTACGGACAGCACATAAAAGGGAAACCGATCCCATATGTTCTGCGTTGATATCTTGCGCAGTTTATGCGCCCACTGGAGCAAGACATCAAATTCATGACACCTGCGTTCATCAGCGCCCAGCAGCTGTCCATCTTATCATCTGTTCTACCAATTCCCTCATTTTTCTGACCTCCATTCTTCTGTATCAGACACGCCACCAGATCATCGTTAGGCTGCTGTGCAACGACATTCCTGGCTTGTCCGCCAGTGCTCCCGGACTCGAGGACTCGGATCTCGCTATACCATTTCCTTCCATGAACTTTCCGTGAAAGCGCACTCCAGTTTAAAAGCATTCGATGCATCAATGCCTAGCTCTTTTGATCGCCCTCTCGCGCTCTGCGTCAGGACGTTTTGAGCAGGACGAGCAATAGGCCTTGGCTCCCAAAATGAAGCTCTCCTTCGCTTTGGCTGTTGTTTTGTTCCTCTCTGCCCTTGTCAGCGCGCAGTCTAACCCACCACCAAACCCGTCTCCTGCAGCTCCACCACCAAACCCGTCTCCCCCAGCACCACCGCCGAACCCGTCTCCCGCGGCACCACCACCGAACCCATCTCCCGCAGCACCACCGCCGGACCCATCTCCTCCAGCACCACCACCAAACCCGTCTCCCGCAGCTCCACCACCGAACCCATCTCCCGCGGTTCCACCGCCGAACCCGTCTCCCCCACCACCAAACCCGTCTCCTGCGGTTCCACCACCGAGCCCGTCTCCCCCAGCTCCACCACCGAACCCATCTCCCGCGGTCCCACCACCGAACCCGTCTCCAGCAGCCCCACCGCCGAGCCCGTCTCCCCCGGCACCACCACCGAACCCATCTCCCGCGGTCCCATCGCCGAACCCGTCTCCCCCAGCCCCATTGCCGAATCCGCCTCCCTCTTCCGAGGTTGCAGTCACATCGAGCGCTGCCGTGCCCGCCAATTCTCCCCAGTCTCCGGCGAGCCTGAACCCGCCGCCGAGCCCTCCTCCCTCTTCACAAGTTACAGCTCCCTCGAGCCCCGTCGCGCCCGCCAATCCTCCCCAGTCTCAAAGCTCGATCCCAGCGCCGAGCCCGTCGAGCGCTGGCGGGCCCCCAACCCCAAGCTCAATCCCGGCACCGAGCCCGTCGAGCGCCGTCGGGCCCCCAACCCCAAGTTC
Organism: Russula virescens; assembly: GCA_003316435.1. Lineage (NCBI taxonomy): Eukaryota > Fungi > Basidiomycota > Agaricomycetes > Russulales > Russulaceae > Russula > Russula virescens. The sequence goes on from QFEY01001548.1 coordinate 12,024, forward strand.
AATCCCGGCGCCGAGCCCGCCTCCCTCTTCCCAGCCTGCAGTCCCATCGACCACCGTCGGGCCCACAACTCCTCCCCAATCTTCAACCCCGATCCCGCCAACGAGCTCGCCTTTCTCTTCCGAGTCTGCAAGTCCCCACTTAGAGCGCCCGTTTGATTCCCAAACTCCTTCCCAATCTTCGAGCCCGATCCCATCGCCGAATGCGCCTCCCTCTTCAGGGCCTGCAAGCCCGTCGAACACTGGTGGGCCTACCATGCCTTCTCAATTATCAGGCCCGAGCTCATCGCTGATCCCGTATGACTTGTCGCTTCCTGGTCCTCAAGGTCCGTCGAACACTGGTGGGCCCACGATGCCTCCCCAGTCACCAAGCCCGACCCCGGCGCCGAGTACGCCTCCCGCTTCGGGGTCTGCAGGCCCATCGAACGTCGGTGTCTCCACGACGCCTCTCCAGTCACCAACCCCGAGTACGCCTCCCGCTTCGGTGCCCGCAGGCCCGTCGAACGCTGGTGTCTCCACGACGCCTCTCCAGTCACCAACCCCGATCCCGGCCCCGAGTACGCCACCCGCTTCGGTGCCCGCAGGCCCGTCGAACGCCGGTGTGTCCACGACGCCTCCCCAGTCATCAGGCTTGAACCCATCTCCGAGCGCTCCGGCCTTTTCGCCTTTTGATTCTCCAGGTCAGTCGAGCACTGGTGGGTCTATGGCGCCACCCCAGTCACCAAGCCCGATCCCGGCGCCGAGTTCACCTCCATCTTCTGGGTCTGTAGGGCCATCGAACCCTGGCGGGTCTACGATACCTCCCGAGTCACGAGGCCCGAATCCGTCGCCGAGCACGCCTCCCTCTTCAGGCCCTGCTGGTCCCTCAAGCATCGGCGGCTCCGCAATACCTCCCCAGTCTCCGGGCCCTACCTCAGGGTCGAGCGCTGTTGCTCCCTCAATTCCTGCCTCCTTAGCTTCTGCAGGCCCCTCGAACAGTGGCAGGTCGGCAATACCTCCGCAGTCTTCAGGCATGAACCCCGCGCTGAGCACCGGAGGTCCCTCGTTACCTCCCTCTTCCGTGTCTGCGGGCCCGTCGAGTGCCGGCGCGGGCGCGAAGCCACCCTCATCCCAATCTGCAGGTCCTGCGAGCACCAGTAGCAAAGGCGGGGTGCCAATACCCCAAAGCGCTACAACTTCCGGACCCACCGCCACGGCGAACAACGGCGGCACAAGACCCTCCAACGCAAAATCTCCTGCCCCCTCGCCAACCTGTGCACCAACCGATACCTGTGTTTGTAGTTTATTCCTATTTACAACTATCTTCGTTGACCACATTTACAGGTTATTGTGGGGCCAAACAATCAACTCGGCTATAGCCCTTCCAACTTTTCGGCAAATAATGGCACCATGGTGACGTTCCTTTTCCCTGAGTAAAAGTTCCCCACTCTTGTCTTCTTTCCAACGCTCATATATGTGCAGTGAAACGGCCTCTAATTCCGTCACACAAGGCATTTTCGACGACCCTTGCGTGTATCTGACTGCAAGCGGTGGAAACCCAGATGGATTCGATTCTGGTTTGCAAAACGGGAAGTTGTTCTCCATTAAGATCACAAATGATCAACTACGTAAGCAACACATGGTCGTCGTTTTGTTGCTGTGTCGTCTGTTTAACCAAGTTTCACAACAGCCATCTATTTCTTTTCCAAAGAGGAAAAAGTCTGTGGTCAAGGAATGGTCGGGTAAGTAGCTCCTTTCGACTTGCACTCTCGCCTTTTTCTGTCATTATTTACCGACCAACGTTTTCCACTTTTCCCAGGGCGATCAATGCACCTGCCACCGGACAGTCCTTTAATGCGTTCTTAGCACAGGCAAAGGCCCTCGGCCCTAATCAACAAATCGTATGTCAACTGCTCCCTTGCACGCTCCCAATGCGCTGATATTCTCTTGAATCGACTTGTAGATTCCTGACAACGGTCCGGTGCTGAGTGGCGTGGGTGCTCAGGCGCAGGGAACCCCATCTCCCTTGCCGAGTCCTACAGGGACTTCGTCGTCGTCCCACCTCGCTGCCAATGGCTACATCGCCCTTCTGGCTGCAGCATTCAGCGTAGCCCTGGTGTGAAAACCCTAATCTTGTAATGGACAAGGACCTTAATATAGCCCCCCGGAGTTTCATCTGTCAGGTGAAAGGCGGTCTATTTCTCGTTGATGAGAGGCCGTTTTGGCTAATATCGATGGACTCGTGCACCATTCGGGTATCTTGATATCCATATGACAAAGTGATCGTAGTTACAGCACTGTGAGAGTAGGAAGCACAACGCCGCCCAGACCATTACCGCATTTCCACTTCCCAGTAATATGTCTGTATGTTTGTATCAATAGTACCAGATCTTCCAGAAAAAGAGTAAAAAAACGATCAGTTCCACTTGAGTTAATCGGGGTTAAAGCGCAGTTCGTGTCTAAACGAAATCTCAAAATGGCATCAACAAATGAAATGAGGCTGTGCCCGTTCTCACTACAGTAACCCGACCTTGGACATATTCTCTCTCCGAGAAAGTCGCCATCCCCGTGCGTCATAACCTCCCACCTCTTCAAGCCTGTATATGGATCATAACGTTCTCTATTCCCCAACGACCAAGTACGTCATTACCCTCGCATCGTCGCTCATCGAAGGGGATGATGCCGTGGTATGTAGAGCGACCAAGGAAGGTTCGTGCGTCGTGCAAGACAATCTCTTCGCACGGTCACGGTGTGTGAGCACCAGGGTCAACCGAACCATTTTGGGGAGTGCTATAGAAGAAGCCGAAGGACTAACGAAAAAGATAATGACGCGGACCATCGCATTTTGTCTCTGATTGCGACGAAGCTCAAATCCTTGAGCGTCACTGTAACTTTACCGTTTTGAACATGGCATTCTCCAGCTCATCAACTCGTTCTAGAACCCTGATTACTTAGCCGATTAAGGTAATCTGCGGCCTTGGTAAGGGTGGTCGCGCGTAAATCGCTGGCGAGGAATTGATATAAGGTAAGGTCAAGTTCATGGCCTGAATCTAAGGGCTCCCGTACATATTATAGTCCCGGAGTCTAAAAATTTGACGATTGTTGAATAGGGCTGAATATATGCGGGTAGTTGAGATCGCTAACGTCACCGCTATCAAGGAAGGCCAAGCCCTCGTGTCTACCTGCAGGATTCCCAAATCGGTTATGATGGTCATTTCATAAAATCGAAATATATCGAGTCACCTACCTTCACAGTGTTACATGGATTCGGAGACTGCAGAGCTGCGTTGTACACCTGCCACTAGCCTAAAGATGCTAGGAACTCAAGGACCTACTTGTAGCGCACCTCTTTATCCTCCGCGAAACAACAGGCCGCTATAGAAAGAAGCAGTGGGACCCGCTGAGCGCCTCTCGTTCGTGCAAACCCGGGCGGCCACCGACGCACGTAGTCAGATTTGCTGTCTTGCTACTAGCGTGACTGAGGCCATTGCCATCACGGAGCCTGGTGTCGAGACTAGAAACTCAGTTGTCCAAGACGTAGGGAGCCTAAGGGCGGGGGTGGACCCTAGTCACAGCAGGGAGACTCGGAAGACGCCAAGTACGAGAATGAGTTGCCAGTTTTGGACACCCCTATGTGACGATGTGAGGGTCACGGTGATACTGTCACACTACTGTCACCCTCACCGAGGTCAGAGGCTGGCGTTACATCAATTCTGATGCTCCGGTCTTCCCTCGCGATGAGTACGTCGATCTGCCCCAAACTCCAAACTCCAAGGATCATTTTAGAAGCTGAAGTCATTATATAGGAAGATGTTTAGACTCGATAAGGGCCGCAGGCCTTCTGAACTAAACATCACCGTTGGCGACAAGAAATGGCAAGCGGAAGACATCAATGACAAGGTAGAGGCCATCAATGGCAATATATGACGTCACAGTCAAGAAGTTGGGCATCGGTAGGAAAGCGCAAGATAAATGCAGTTATGGGAAGTCGATGGCTCGTGGTTTCCTGGTCTAACTACTCTTTCCCTCTATGCTGCCCGCTCGACGTTACAGGTGGCCCTCCGCCAGTTCCGTCCGCGACCCTCAACAGGGTGTTCTGTGCACGCCACACCATGGGTTATTCATTCTCTCCGGTGGATTCGAAGAAAGCCTACGTCCCACCTTGTACCATGACTTGAGATCCTTGCTGGATTGAAATCAAAGTATACTTTTCCCGGACCAGATTCTGGAAGAGTATCCTTTGATTCGTCCTCAGCCTGGATCTGTCCATGGTCGTGAAGATCTGCACTTGATCTCGACGCTCTTCCGAACTCAGACCTGACCCTCTTTTGAATGAGGGATCTGCGAAGTTTCGCTTGATCGCCTTGCGCATAGGTCTCGGGACTTTGTTGGTCGACTGCATTTAATATGGTAGTACTTGGGTCCGCTGTACGTCCATCAGGTTAATCGGGGAAGCTAAATTGTATTCCGAAACAACTAATCCTAGTGACGAGAATTGTATCGAGAGTTATATCGACTGTAGGTTGACAGTACATGGGCAACATATCAAAGATACTAGCATGGTCACCGGACAAGGAATTGACAGGATAATTGAACTACCGATGACAAAACCTCGAATAGACGACAGACTACCGAACAACGACTCTTCATCCTGGGACAGAATGCAACACATGCGGTCCAATTCAACGCCTAGATTCGTTGGGATGCCAAGCACATGTGTGGAAAAGCAAACCTGGTCAGTATAAATCCAATACACATAATCGCGATGAAACTTACACCAGTGACCTAGCTCAGGCACCATAGTGAACGAAATTCACCCAACGCTCTGTAGTCACCCCCTTCACTCTCAACTTCTTCACAGCGTCCTGAAGAGCCTCCGCAGTTCTCGCGTAATATGGCACATCTTGCCGTTTATCTGAGAACAGCGACTCATAGAAGTGTTTGACAAGGAAAGGTCCGTCAACGTCCGCGAGCGCCCACATTGTTCCGACGACACTCCGGAATCCAGAATACTGCACCGCTGCAGAAAGGTGCAGTCCCTCGTCGGCGATACTCTCCTCCGTTAGCTCCGCGCTATGACAGGCTGAAAGGAATGCGAATTCTGCAGAAGGAAGCTGAGATCGTATGATTTCGAGTAGCGTAAGGCGCCCTTCTTGATAGAGCTTGAATGCGGCATCGAATGGTTTTCCTATCTCGAGTATTCCATGGCATGTAAAATGAGCGAATCTGTGATCCGGGAGATGCTGCTTTACAGCAGAAGGTGTCGCCTTTTTGGAGCAGAGCGTAGTCACCCTCGTCTCGAGGTTGCGGACCAGAGATATCTCGTTCCAAGCCGCTGGCATAGATCGATCGGGTTGTGCTACGAGAAGGATCGATGGCTTTTCGAACGAATGTTGGCCAGGTTTGCGGGATTCGATGAGTGCGGAGAGAGTTGGAGTATACGAGGATATGTACAAATCCGAAAAATACAACTTGAGAGGGCCGACTGATCGTACAGGGCCCATGGCATGTAGAGGAAGCGAGCAAAAGTCAGATGTTGGACACCACCAGATGCGAGACTGCTCTGGTATATTTAACACCTGCAGCCTCTGTATCACTGGCCGACCAACAAGATCGTAGAGGGACGCGAGTGCGGAAGTCAATGTGTCTTCGTATGCCTTCGAATCGAGACCCCTCCTTCGTGCACCCAATAGCTGCTCCTTCAAGCCTTTTGCGCGGTCATAGAAATCGTCCCTCGTCGAAATGAGGGAGGGAGGGCGGTTATGGAGGAGAATGATGATATCAGAGCGGTAACGGCAATGATTGATAATGACGACTGGCCCATGGGCAGCAGCAGAGCGGAGTGTTTCGAATGACTGCGGCATCAAGAAGTTTTCGAAACCTGGCAAGGATCGGATCTGAGTAACGAGACTGTTGCGCTCTTCCAGTAGTTTCCGTTGTCTCAGCACTGTGTGGTGAAATGGATCCGTCTCGCTACTATCACTGCTAGTAGTTTCCCAGAAAGTTGTGGCGCCGGGGGCTGATGTAGTCAATGACTCGAGGTCTCGATTGATAGCCCCGAATTTATCTGCCAAACTCAAGTCAACTCTGCAAAGCTGGTCGATGGAGGTGCGCATGCTCCGCAGCTCAGACCAGAGAAGGCCTCTCCCTCGTTCTAGGGCTTCGATAGCTTCCTTGAGCTGGCCTACGTGAACTTGATGCGACGCATAGTCCAGAGGCAGTTTCTCGATACCGTTCCGCAATGAGACAAAATTGGAATGTTGCATCTCGAGGGTAGGAGCATAGGTGAGAAGTTCTTGCATCAGTGAGATGGTATTCATATATGCGGTGGACACAGATGGGTGCCTGTATTTTTTAGCAAGCTCTGCCCAATCCCACGAGGCCCGGATTCGAAAGGATACCCTCGTATATGTATTGGTGGCAGCGGAGCGAAGTAATTGTATAAGTTCATCAAATGCCCTTCTATCAAGGATACCGACACTGTTCCCCTGGAGTACCAAGGACTGGATAAGCTCGTACGTGACACGAAAGTGCATCAACTGTGCACTCGGTGATTTGAGTATGCCCCGATATATATCAATTGCTTCGTTGAGATACTCGGGGTTATTTGTGAGTCTGAATGCGCGAAGAAAGAAGCTGCCCGACTCAATAATGGACCTAATTGTTAAACTGTCTTCGGGACTTTGCTGGAGTGATTTAAGTAATAGCCGGAATATTCGGCAGCGCCCTCGATGTCCACTTTTCCAGTGATACGAACAATTTCTGAGATGGTTTTGAAATGCCTCTTCCGGTCCCCTGCCGTCAGCGAAGGGGACTTGACATTCGACTCGGCAAGAGATGCAGTTAACTGTGGGAATGAGGGAGGGTCGACGGGCTCCAAATCGCCCGAAGGGGGTTCTGGAGTGACATGTAACAAGCCGAAATCGTCGAAGCGTAACATCTCGAGTTTAGATATGGACCAAATGGCGTGACCGCGCTCCGCATCTTCAAGGGACATAGAGTTGAGATATGCACGATAGCGAGAAATTGCCTCCTCTAAATCCTCTGGATTCCCATAGAAGGTGAATCTTTCGCATGCCATTGTCGCAGCTAGCTTCAAGACGGGTTTTAAAAATTGGCTGGGACCATTGTCGGGGGGATAAAGGGCGATGAGTTTTATCTAAGGCGGCCATTGCATTCCCGTAATCATTGATTGGGGTCCTCATCGCTTTAAACCGAAGTTCATGAGACCTGAAAAGCACGAAGGGGATGTGAGGGGAATCCGGCAGACGCCTATTTGCTTCGTATAGACATTGGATGACCTGCTGCGAAGACTGATGTAATTCGTCTACATAGGTGACGACGGCTGCAACGAAAGAGTCAATGGCATGTTCTATGTCTTGCTTGGAGGTATCCAAAGTGAAGCGCTCGCCGCAGAGTTTCGACATTTCCTCAAGGACGTCACGGCCCTGAATCGTATGTCCGGGTTCTAATTCTACCTGAAGACCCAGTACACGGACAAGTGGTACTGTAAGCGTTTTGCGTGTGATGTCAGGGACTCCATGTGACGAGTCTCGAAGGAAATAAAGACACTTGATGCAGAACCCGACGTCGCTGGCCCAGGGATGCTTGGAGTTGCGGGAGCGATAATACATAGCCCCGGAAAGTAAAAACAAGGTCCAAATGATGTTAAGGTCATCTTCAATTGAGAGGTGACCATCGAAAGGTAGGAATATGGCATGAGTAAAGCGGAAGATCGACGTGTCGATGTCTCGCTCATCATCTGACAGACGGGAGCGATCCCAGCGTCGCATGGCGAGACTTAAGTGCAAGGTACCACACTGACAGTAACAGGATCGCGGTAATGACGAGAGGGCATCTTGATAAGAGAATATTTGTTTGTCGATTCCATCGATATCAGACACTGTAAGCAGGGGAGAACGAAATTCAGTTCCCAGACAAGCAATAACTCGCCAATGAGTCGCGGATTATGGAGGAAAGGGTTAATTTCGGGATTCACACTCACCGTCCGGGTCTATCACCGGCATTCGCATACTTGAAACGTCAAAACTGCGATTGCGACAGAACGTGTCGGGTAGGGAACAGGGTCGTTGGGAAGAAGGGCACAATATGCTGCTCCAAACTGCTGCGATACCTGTATGCCAGTGGCTGTGCAGTGCCTCGCCTTCAACACGTGTATGGTCACGGGTGGCCTAGACGGCAGCAAAGTGGCCTGGATAATTTCCACCCTCTTCCAATCAATAAGCTATGCAGAAGACTTTCCAAAGATTAATGAATACAACGGCCATGTATGGCCTTATAGTTACGCCATCCTTGACGCCATCAGTGTTATAGAAAATAGAGAGGTGCGTATCCTGTAGCACAGGTACAAGGCTACTACAATACATTAACTGCAGCAATACAACACCTGACCTGCGCAAACACCAGAATGCAAGCACCT
>QFEY01001549.1:0-22416 GCA_003316435.1 Russula virescens
GGTTCTGCACGTTGCCCTAAGCCAGAATCCGGTCTTAGGCTAGACTAGTACGCAATCTAGTCACACAGTAGGAGAAGCTCCCTGCCGAAGGTCTTTCAAGACTACGTCGTAACGTAACTCGACGAAGGGACCTATAGAGGCTTATAGGTACGAAGGCGACGCGCATCGTCTATATACAACAGCGAACCCCGCAACCAAGAACGAACCCTCTTGGTCGAACACGCTTTAGTCCGAGCGTGACACCAGGAGTTTCTCTCCGGGAAAGTCTCTCCACTCGGCAATCGTCGCTGAGGCTATAAACTCATAGGTCGAGTATGGGCTTTCGTCATGGATCTGGATGTTTACCCCTTTCATGAATTTTTCTAGGGGGTCCCTAGCTTGGGAACGCCTTGGCCTGGCTTGGTACCTCAGGCTTGCAGCTTCCGCCACTTGGTCCAGCTGTGGGAGCGAGTCCTCTGTGCTTGGGTTCTGTCTGGCAGTGGGGGTTTCGCTGTGGCTGTTGGGAGGCACTGCCTCGTTGCATGTAGGAGGGGCTGTGTCTGTGGTGTGGGGGGGAGGTTCCTTCCTTTTGTTGCGTGAGGTGTGGGGCGTCGTGCTGGGTATGACTGTGTCCATCATGTCGTTGACTCTGGAGCCTGATGTTTTGTTGTGTTTGTCCACATTGGGTGACAGGGATGTGGGGGGGGAAGGTGACATTTCACCCACAGCAGACGGTGTAGGCAGGGGAGGTGGTGTGGGGCTCGGGTCTGGAAGGTGACACTCGCTCATAGTCGCTTTGGCAGCTAATTCTTTGTGGTTTGTGGCCTCCGCTGGCATGTTGATTGTGGTGATTTGGGATATTTTTGGGCCGTTTCCTCCACCCTCGGTGACTGTTACGTCGGTCGTTGATCTAGTGGCTAGTTTGATTGGTGAGTTTTTGTGGCATTTTGTGTTTTGTGGTTGCTTACCTGTTTTGCGTCTTTTGGGTTGTTTTATTTCTGAGGCTGTTGATGGGGTGTCTGACATGTTTTGGTTTTAGTTGGGGGGGCGTGTTTGTTTGTTTGTTGTCTCCCGTGTCTCTTATTTATCACGTTGTTAGCGAGTGTCGTCTTATTAAGTGAGGACCCTATTTTTTAGCGCGGGGGGCATGTGCCTTGTTGATGGTTTTCAGACTTGGGACTTGGGGCATGGTTATATTGGGTGGAGGTGTGCTGGTGAGATTTGGGATGTTCGGAGTCTTGGTTGTGTGTTCTGGTGGGTGTGTTGTATTTGGTTTTCTTGGTTGGGGTGGTGTTAGTTTTTTGTCGCTACTTTGCAGTCGGGTCTTATATATCCGATTTTTACTATGTTCATTTGTCTCATTTTATATATTTTCTTTTGCCCCGTCTGGGTATGTTATGTGTTTTATAGGTTCATTTGTTTCTTTGGGGGATGATGGTGTTTCGTGGTGTATGCACCCATCCTTGCCCTGGTCCATGACCGTGGGAAAACTCGCGCCTGGTGGTGGTTGCGGTTCAAGGAGCCCCCCCTCCTATGCTAATTTCTCTCCTGCAGGAATGCACAGACATGACAAACGGTGTTGCGGTCTTGTCGAACTGACGGCTGGTGTACTCAGCAACAACATCATCAGGTTAATGTTCTTAGCTGTTCAGAAGGAGCAAAGCCTGGAGTTGAGCATAAACTATGCTGTTAAAGCGTAGGTGCTTTGATTTCATAACAAGAGAATGAAAGGAGTGTAGTATTATTTCAGGGTCCATCCTATACTCATGAAGGGGGGTGGGAGTACAGAAGAAGTAATAGACTTATGTTTACAGGCATTTCCATCACTTTGGGTAGGTTGTTAACTTGTTATAGTGGTTTGATTGCCTCTTGCTGAAGGAAGACTACTATCTAGATTGATGTAAGTCTGTCGTTGATCACGATTTTCTATGTTCTAGACTTCTAGTTTTTGAATCTATGTTCCCATTTGTCTTTCAATCACCTTCATTATTCTAACTTACCTCTCCCTTTGCCTTTGATAGTGGGTGAATGACCCTTAATTGCTGGCTTTTTCTGATGTCCTGAACTATCTCTTTATTCTACTGAATAGATGGTGAGTACCCTCACTGGCCTTCTGTTGCCATTCTGAGTTGTCCCTTGCTCTGTGCTCAACAGGATGTAAGTGGTCCTGATGCATTAGGTCTCCTTTGCTATTTTAATTGATATCTCTCTGTACCTGATAGTTGGTGAGTGCCTATTACTCAATAGCTTTCTCTTTTTGTTCTAACACATCTCTCCATGCTTGACAGTCTGTGAGTGCCTCTTGCTTGCTAACTTTCTCTTGCTGTCCTAACTTGCCCCCCTCTTTATGCTTGACAGACAGTGAGTGCCCTTTGCTTGCTGGCTTTCTCTTGCTATCCTAACTTGTCCTTCTCTCTGCTTGACAGACAGTGAGTTCCCCTTGCTTGCAGGCTTTCTCTTGCATTTCTGACTTCTCTCTCTGTGCTTGACAGTATGCAAGTGCCCCTTGCTTGCTATCTTTCTTTTGCTGTCCTGACTTGTCCCTTTCTCTGTGCTTGACAGAGAGTGAGTGTCCCTTGCTTGCTGGCTTTCTCTTGCTGTCCTGACTTGTCCCTCTCTGTGTGCTTGACAGTATGTGAGTGCCCCTTGCTTGCTGACTTTCTTTTTCTGTCCTGACTTGTCCCTCTCTGTGTGCTTGACAGTTGGCAAGTGCCCCTTGCTTGCTGGCTTTCTCTTGCTGTCCTGACTTGTCCCTCTCTGTGTGCTTGACAGTTGGTGAATGCCCCTTACTTGCTGGCTATCTCTTGCTGTCCTGACTTGTCCCTCTCTGTGCTTGACAGGATGTAAGTGCCCCTTGCTTGCTTTTTTTTTGCTGTTCTGACTTCTCTCTCTCTGTGCTTCACAGGATGTGAGTGCCCCTTGCTTGCTGGCTTTCTCTTGCAATCCTGACTTGTCCCTCTCTCTGTGCTTAACAGTTGGCAAGTGCCCCTTACTTTCTGGCTTTCTCTTGCTGTCCTGACTTGTCCCTCTCTATGTGCTTGACAGACAGCAAGTGCTCCTTGCTTGTTGGCTCTCTCTTGCTATCCTAACTTGTCCCTCTCTCTGTGCTTCACAGGGAGTGAGTGGTCCTTGCTTGCTAGCTTTCTCTTACTGTTCTGACTTGTCCCATTCTCTGTGCTTGACAGGGAGTGAGTGCCTCTTGCTTGATGGCTTTCCCTTGCTGTCCTGACTTGTCTCTATCTCTGTGCTTGACAGGGAGTGAGTGCCCCTTGCTTGCTGGCTTTCTCTTGCTGTTTTGACTTATCCCTCTCTCTGTGCTTCACAGGGAGTGAGTGCTCCTTGCTTGCTTGCTTTCTCTTGCTGTCCTGATGTGTCCCACTCTCTGTGCTTGACAGTATGTGAGTATCACTTGCTTTCCGGCTTTCTCTTGCTATCCTGACTTGTCCTTCTCTCTGTGCTTGACAGACAGCAAGTGCCTCTTGCTTGCTGGCTTTCTCTTGCTATCCTAACTTGCCTCTCTCTGCTTGACAGACAGTGAGTACCCCTTGCTTGCTGGCTTTCTCTTGCTGTTCTGACTTCTCTGTGTGTGTGTGCTTGACAGAGAGTGAGTGCCCCTTGCTTGCTTGCTTTCTCTTGCTGTCCTGACTTGTCTCACTGTGTGCTTGATAGGAAGTGAGTGCCTCTTTCTTGCTGGCTTTCTCTTACTGTCCTGACTTGTCCCTTTCTCTGTGCTTGACAGAGAGTGAGTGTCCCTTGCTTATTGGCTTTCTCTTGCTGTCCTTACCTATCCCTCTGTCTGTGCTTAACAGTATGTGAGTGCCCCTTACTGGCTTTCTCTTGCTGTCCTGACTTGTCCCTCTCTGTGTGCTTAACAGGATGTGAGTGCCTCTTGCTTGCTTTCTTTTGCCATTCTGACTTCTCTGTGTGTGTGTGCTTGACAGGGAGTGGGTGCCCCTTGCTTGCTGGCTTTCCCTTGCTGTCCTGACTTGTCCCTCTCTGTGTGCTTGACAGTATGTGAGTGCTCCTTGCTCACTGGCTTTCTCTGGCTGTCCTGATCTCTGTGCTTGACAGGGAGTGAGTGCCCCTTGCTTGCTGACTTTCTCTTGCTGTTCTGACTTATCCCTCTCTCTGTGCTTGATAGACAGTGAGTGCCCCTTGCTTGCTGACTTTCTCTTGCTGTTCTGACTTGTTCCTCTCTGTATGCTTGACAGAATGTGAGTGCCCCTTGCTTGCTGGCTTTCTCTTGTTATCCTGACTTGTCCCTTGCTGTGCTTGACAGTTGGTGAGTGCCTCCTGCTTGCTGGCTTTCTCTTGCTGTACTAACTTGTCCCTCTCTCTGTACTTCACAGGGAGTGAGTGCCCCTTGCTTGCTGGCTTTCTTTTGCTATCCTCATATGTCTCTCTCTGTATGCTTGATAGGGTGTGAGTGCCCCTTGCTTGCTAGCTTTCTCTTGCTATCCTGACTTGTCTGTCTCTGTGTTTGACAGTATGTGACTGCCTCTTGCTTGCTGGCTTTCTCTTGCTGTTCTAACTTGTCCCTCTCTCCATGCTTCACAGGGAGTGAGTGCCTCTTGCTTGCTTGCTTGCTTTCTTTTACTATCCTAATTTGTCTCTCCCTCTGTGCTTGACAGTTTGTAGGCATGCTTTAATTACTTTTATTTGCTGTCCTTAGTTATCCCTCTCTTTATGCTTCACAGGAAGTGAGTGCCCTTTGCCTACACTGACCTTTATTGGCTGTCTTAACATATCCCTTTCATATTGCCAACAGAAAGTGAGTGCCTTTTACTAACTTTTTTTTTTACTTTTCCAACATATCTCCCTTGCTGCTCAACAGACTTTAAGTGTCTTTTGTTTTCTGCCCTTTTACCACTATTTTAACATCTCTCTTTACACTTAACAGAAGGTAAGTGTCTCTTGTTTGCTCACTTTAATCTAATCTCTTAAGTTTTTCTTTTATGTTTAGGTATGTAGCTCTTATGTAGTAAAATTTTGTCATTTGTATTTATTTTATTTTGCAGCAAGTGAGTTTTTATACCTTTTCTTTCTAAACTCATTTAATCTTTTTTTTCTTTTTATAGACCTTGCTCTCCAAACTTAACTCACTCCTTGCCAATGTATGGTTACTATTTATCATTTTATCTTGGCTTTACTCATGTACCTTTAGGAAACTATATATCTATTTAATAATCATATATATTATACAATGATTGGTATATTTTTACTATCTGTCTTTTTTAATTTTAACCTTTAACTTTAAATAGTGACAATTCTTATTATGAATTATGCCAGCTTTTTTTATGCCTTATCACCTAGGCCTACACTTGAAATGGCTTTAAATAAAGCTTGCTCTCAATATATGGCTTCTGATATTCATGATAAAATTTCAAGGCAGTTTACAGAACCTTCTTATAAATATTCTATTCTAGACTTTACAGAATTTATTCTTCAATATTGTTTCTGATACTATCTTTATGCTTATTGTGTCTTATATGGCACCCACTGAACCTTATGCACTCTAGTAATTTGCTAAACGAGCACATTGCCCCAATGCTTAAAGGTCAGAGCACTATGCATTTGCAAGCATAATTGCATTGCATAGTTCCACATCTCTTGATGCATAGGAATATAACAGTCAAAGTCATAATCTCACATCACTGGCTACTACTCCGCCTTCAACTTCCTCATTCGGAGCACGCGAGTCTAAAGCTACATATTCACCCTTTGCATCCTCTTGAGTTGACCCATATTGACGCTGTATCCCCAATACCCCAAGAAGGTACACTGGGGGAACAACCTGAAAGTGTACCCAAAAATTAGCATTCTGGTCTCTTAAGTTGGGGTGGGTCTTACTCACCACGAACAGAATACTCCACAAAAGTGGACTGTCGCCGGCTGCAATAAAACCAAGCCAGGCATCATAGTATGCAAGTACAACAATACACAACCCCAACGCAGCGAGCATGACGCGTTGCATACGCGTGCGATGCTGGGCCGGGGTATGCTGCGTCCAATATCCCACCGCGCATTGCACGACGTACAACAGCACCAGAGCTGAGCCCCACCACTACACAAGACCAAGGACAACCATGGTCAGTACGAGTAGGATGGAGGCTAGTATCCACGCCAGTCACTGGTCCGAGAATTTACCTTATGCGACCAACTAGAGCCGTTGTCATCCATGAGAAGATACGCCAGCATGCCCCCCGCGATGGATACGCCAGCTGAGACGTGAATATAAAACCCCCGCATGTGTATGTGACGCGACGCGACGGGCACGAAAGCAGAGTGAGCAGGGAGTCATGATGCCAAAACTGCCAGACGCAAACGCACCGACGCCGAACTGCAAGTTCCGGTGCAGGTCGAAGGCAGCGGAGCTGCCTGTGAGCTTGGCGTACCGCACTACGAGCGCGCCAGACGGGATCACCAGTAGAAACGCAACGATGCATAGCCCAGCGTGCACAAAGCTGGCAACGCCACCATTTCTCGCTCCAGTGGTGGCCCCGACTTTGGGACTGTCAGACTCGGACAACGTATCGGAATTCAATGGCATCGCACCTTCGTCTTCGCCCCCATCATCGGACAATACAACGCTATGTGTCAAGTTAAGGGTGGTGCTTCCAAACTCGTGATGAGCCGAGAAATTTGCGTTCGATTCTGCCGATTCTGGTGGTGTGCGGCTGAATGCCCAGATGATGTGCTGTATTCCGTTCGGAGGAGCCTGCGCAGCAAAGAGGTGAAGTGAAGTGAGAACTCGTATTTCGAGACAGCTAAACGCAACGCCTCCGACAAAATGGAAACTCACAGGTCGCGTGAATGCCATCTTTGGATGCTCTCCTGTTACCTACGAATAGCACCGTATGCATCCATCATCAAGGCCACCAAACAAGGGAAAGTATCGGAGCATCAGAGAGCGTTCCTTTGAGCCCAATACTGCGCAAGATAAGTGAGACACATACAGACGTTGCTGAGAGGTCGAGCGTGGCGACGAATGGCGGGTCTGGGTCGGGCAACGGCATGGTCTCGTACGGTGCCTTACGCTGAGAGAGCGTCACGGACGTGTACGAGCCATCTTTGGCCTCGGGGTCGCGTGAGGGCCACATTATCACCATTGCGCTGTCGCCCATGATGCGCCCGAATCCCCTACAAAAAAAATGGCGGATGCGGGATATGGGCATCATGCATGGCCGCACTCATTATCAGTCATCCGTCCGACCACTCGAGGGCATATTTCTATGGCCCTAATCACAGAAACAGAGGGAAGGAGAAAAACGGGAGGGGAAAGAGGTAGGTGGGGGAGGGAGACGAGCGAGACGATACATACAGCGCCATCCATCCCACTTCTTGCGCGCCCGTGCTACTCAAGGTATCTGCGCGCGCACACACAAGCCACGGGGTGTCAGTGGTTGATATGTACTGACAAAGAGTTATTTTACACGTACATCGCGCGACCTCGCCTTCCACTTGGGCTTCGATGCACATCACCTGTGTATTTGTTACAGTCGCATGTGCGCGCGCAGTTACGCGTTAAATAACCTTTTTACATAGTTTGTCGTAGGCAAGAACAGAGGGTGATGACTGTCTGACTTGTTGCACCTGGTATCATACCAGCAGCGGACCGCGGGTACACGCGGACGCGGCGGGAGGTCAAAAGTTGGATTGGTGGGGTTACGGAATTCGGCTCAACATACCTGAACTGAGCTTGCCCCGCTGATGATGACGAACAGAGCAAGGAATGTAATAGATAAAAATGAGATTATCATCAGTCTGGACTAACTGGGGACGCGGTTACCGCAGGAAGGAACAACAGGTCAGAGACTTCAACGTTCACCGCTTGACGCTTGACGCAACGCAAAACAAGCGCCTTCTTGCCACGTCATACGTTACTCGGGTCAATCACAGCAAACGACGAATTGCGGACTGATGCGCAAACAGATAGAGTCAATCAGCATCATTACAATACAGGCCATAGCTGTAGCCACTGTATGTGCGCGGGATGCTCGCGAAAGTCCGCAAGTGCAACCTAAGTGCTACCTGAAACCACCAAACGGCCAACCTGGTGAACCCCCTCCCTCATGTCCCGTCTCCTTGTATCCTTTCGAGTAGAGAGTGCGGATGCGAATGTGACCGCGCTGCACCTTTGATGCTGATCCCCAGCGAAACATCAGACAGTCCCGCAGGAGAACGCCCGGACGAATCGGAGCGCTGGGATTGGATTGCTGGTGGCGACCTCGATTTCGATCTCTTCCAGCCAGCCGCTGGTACTGAGAGGTGCTGTGCGTGTCCCATACGCAACAACAGCGACGGCGTCTCCCCTTCCGTCGTCGTCTTTAGTCGTTTCGTAGTCGAGGGCTGCTGAGAGCCGTCTTCTGCCACACTTCCGGGCGTAGATGGACTGGAGCCCACGGAGTAGTGGGGTGAGGAATCCTTGCGCTTACGTCGTTGACGGTCGTGCTGTCCCCTGATGGACAATTTCCGCGCTCTCGATCGTTCTCCCGACATGTTGGACCCATCATCTACAGCTCTCCGAGCTCCGATGGTACCCTCTCCAGGAACGTTGAGAACCGGGACTGTGGGTTGAATTGGTGATGGTGATTTTACGGGAAGCGAGAGCGGAGGTGATGATGAGCGAGTCAACGACTGATAAAAGTGGGCAAAATGTCACAGTCGAATCAGACAAAAGCACAAAAAAGGGCTCAGAAACGAACCCTACTAAGATCTGCGACGCGTTTAGACTCGGGAATTTGCTTTTCGTCCGCCAGACGGGCAATATCAACCAGAATCGAGTGGAGGGGCGGCGGAATGTTCCAATTCGTCTGTTGCTCCTTCCTCTAGATACGAGGGAAAAAAACCCGACGAACAAAAAAAAGATCACATCTGTCAGTTTTCCCGCAAGGTCCACGGCCCACCAACCTGCTGACACGTTTGCAACAGCGTTTCACATGATATCCATGATAGTGCGTCCGATGGCGCTATTTGGACGAAAAACTGCTTGCAAAACAATTGAGAAACTGAGAACGAAAGAGGTGACGAAGGATGGGAGTACGCACGCGAAGGGTGATTGTCAACGCATCCACGACCTGTCGCCGCATCGCTGCGAGTTCTCCAGACTCCGGACTATCCGGACGAGGCGGTCGGCGGGTGCAAGCAGTGAGGGCCCGCGCGAGATGAATGATGAAAAAGAGGCGCGCGTTCTCGGATAGCCTTCCGAGCGTCATCTTGCCCATGAGCGACGACGTACAGTAGAAACGTAAGAGCTGGACGGGGTTGGACGCGCCTCGTTCGCGACACAGGAAGTCCGATAATTCGAGATAAAGACGGGACTGTTCGAGGCTTGCCGCGTTCCGACCCGGCGCTAGATCCTCCTTGAGCGATGACGAAGCCCGCTCGAGTAGCGTCCGTAAAAGGTCGTCGCTACGTCGTCGGCCGTGGTGTGCGTTGCGGTCACCATTGTTGTTGTCGTAGTTGTTGTCGAAAGAGGGGAGGAAGATGAGGATGTCCTTCGTAATCCTTGCCGCGTCCTTGCGGCCAAATCTCGATACTGCCTAGCAACCCGGAGCCCGAGGGCTCATGCGTCAGAAGCATCATTCGCAATAATGACGATGAGATGAACATCACCTTGAGCAGCGTGTCTATAAGCATCCGTTCCTGCTCCATACCGCTGTCGCCTTGGCTCCGCAACCGTGAGAGTAGGGGCTCCCGCGCCTCCTCCGCGAGGAACGCGACGACCAACCCCCGCAACCGTTCTCGAATCGCCCTGTCCTCATCTTCTACAGGTTCATCCGGTGGTACAATTTGGTCGCAGAGGACACCGAGAGTGACCTTGGAATCTAGTTCGAGGTGCTGGATGAGCGCAGTCTTCACGATAGCAACCTCCCCTGGTTCATCTAGCAACAAATGAAGAAAACAACGAACATATTGAGTTCCCAATTTTCTCCCCACCGGACGAGGACTCACCGCTCTGAAGCAACTGTACCAGCACGTCCACGTTCCGTTCCACCCACCCTGGCTGTTCCTTGGACATTTGAACGACAGTCTTGTATCCCTGAATGCGGATCTAAATTAAAAAAGGGGGGAGAATCGATGTCAGCCCGTTTGATGGGATAGAACGGAGAGCATGGCGTGAAACATTTTGGTCCTGGTCTTCGCAAAGGTCGTATATGGCGTTGATGGCGTCTTCCTCGAGATCAGGGAATGCCTTGAAAAACTTTGCAATGTTCACCGCGGCCAGGCGTTTGAGAGACGGATAAGGAGAATGGGAAAGTCTAATCGCATGGATTAATGCGTCTCTTCTCTGTGTAGGGGATGAACTTGCATCAGAACAACATGGCGTGGCGTATATTGCGTTGGAAAGGAGAAGCGGATACACGTACGAGGGAATTGGTGGCTGGCATCCGTCGCTCAGCGCGACCAAAGAGCTCTATGGCTTGACGCTCTTGTTCGGCTATACTGGCAGGCATATTTTGTGGCCCAATGCTCAGCTATGTCGTCCCAAATCGCAGAGGTGCGCAAACCAAACGAACGCTCGTGTTACGCAAATCCCCGGAGCCAGGCACAAAAAGACACACACGTATCCACGGGCCGGTATTCCGGAAAGTATATTATCGTGTATAGGGTATATATCATGGTTCTAACATGTTTTCACGGAACAGATTTTCAAACACCTCCGTACTCTGTCCAATGACACCGAATGCATCCTGCGATGTCCGACCGAGGAAATCGAGCTCTTGCGTGATTCCCTTCATCGTCAGCGCGTACGCAAAATACAGCAGTTGCCGAGAACCCTTGATCTCGCGCTTTCGCACGACTTCTAGCCTTCGGATCGCTTCCACCTGAACGGCTGTGAGCACGAAGAGACCACAGCTGAGTCATGAACACTTCCTTACCAGCTGCTGCCTTGCCTTCTCCGCAGGCGGCAAGTATGGCGGCAGGGGCGCCTTCAGGCGAAATGCGGATGCCAATGTTGAGAAGTATAGTATGATGTTCCCGACCATCTCTCGGCGTTCCTTGCTAACAGGGATGATAAAATCGCGGCGCACGCTCTACATTGAAGAAGATAACGGAGGGTGTCAACATTCTATGCCAATGACCTTGTAATTCTGTCTTACCGTGTACCTATATAGACACAATGGCCCATGTTAGATCCAACTTATGGTAGAATGGGCGTTCAGCGTACCATTCCTCCCGCGTGGTGACACACCGCATACTATGCAACTTGTCCAGAATCGTCTGCAGACTTGCCAGGATCGAACGATAAAGCTTGGTGGGGAACGGCCCCTTCAAGCGAGGCTCATGCTGCGTCTGTTTGAGCAAATCCTGCAACTTAAGGAGTTTGATTTGCAAATGCAACTCCCTATCAAAAAGGTCAGACTGCGCCACCACACCAAAAGATGGAGGCGGTAATCCTCGTACATTGCCATGAACTCCTCGACAGAGTTGTTCAGCCTTCGTGGAAGCAATTCCGTCTCTTCATTGGGATCGTCCGACTCTGCGACGTCCATCGGGTTCTCGGGAGAAAACGAGTTGGAAGCGACGAGACGCGTGTACAGCCAACCGATATTCAAACAAAACCTGTGTGCCAACACCCCCACCCCTTAGAGTCAACATCGGTCGACGAGGAGGAACAAAGGAGAACTAGATTCGTACTCTCCCAACTGTTTGCTAAGTTCCCGGCGCGCCTCGGACGGCCACCAGAACCGCGATACAAAGCCAGCCCAAACAACGCCCACCGTGACGGCCGTGGAGCGATGCAAGGCGACATCGATGACGGACCTCTCGAGCTGTCTCGTGTTGTATCTGTTTTTTTTACACCACACTCAAGTCAGCACATCACGGACGTCCAAAAAAAAAAAGATCACGAGGGAAGGAGGGTGGGGAGGAATTGAATTGACGGTGCGTACGAGAATAGACACGTCAGGTTGTACGTCAGGAGGACGAATCGCCCGGTCGTCGCGTATTGCGGTTTGGCGACGATGTAGTAAAAGCACGGCATCGAGAAGAAGAACCCGAACACTGCCAGCACGGCCGGGGTCTTGTGGAACAACGTGTACGCGGAAGCCGCAGTTACAGCTCCGAACCTGTGAAATCGAAAAGTGTGAGGAGTATGTACGGTTGAGTCCCACTGTGTAGTCGGAGAACCGGTGGTAGTAGCATAATGTGCTCACAGTGTCCCGAGGATGCGATGTACACTAAGGAAATTGGTCTGCGGATCATGCGCTCGATTCGGATCACCCTTCCTCGAATCAAAGGAGGAAAACGCACCGCTCCTATTGTGGGAGACATGACGACAAAGAACTAAGCAAAAAGAAAAAACACCCAGACGAGTGTTCAACCTTCACAATGTCCCGCAACCGACCAGTGGAGACAGCACACTGACCGAAATCAAAGCCCATTCTCCACGATACTCCATGAACTTCGGCCGCGTCGCTTGAATAAACGCAGGCGCAGCGAGCATGGCGGTGGCCGCGCCGGTTTTGACCGCGTACTTGATATCGTGATCTTGCAAGCGGGCGCCAAAGGCCCACAACGACATTTTGAACCGACGCCAGGCAGACAAGCCCACGCGGGATGGCGTCTGCACCGTATCAGGTGCGTGCGGACGGACCTTTGGGAACGAATACGCGATGCGTGACCTTTCCCTCGTGAGTATTCCCGCTGTGATGCCGCTTGTCAATCAGAAAAAACTCTCCCCCACGGCACATGATTCAAGTGGGATGGGGGGGTAATGGAACCGAAATCGTACATAGTCTCCTGTGCAGGCCCCGCCGGACCGGCTTCGATGACGCCGAGGTGTCATTTTGTCTCGATCCCTTGACGCGGCTTCGAAGGCAGCAACAAAACACGCTGGACAGCACGGCGGAAATGCGGGAGAGCCATCCACGGTAGGCTTCGGGCCGCTCGGCCGCATATATCCTGCTCATCGCGACCGTCAACGAGATGAGCTCCCGCGCGAACTCCTGCATGGCGAATATGAAGCTGGAACCCGGGGAACAGGTCCTCAGAGAGAAATTTCAATCCGGACGACGTGGTTGAGACGTACAAGTACACGAGAAACACATGCTCGTTTTCACTACCAGAAAGGAATGGGCTAGGGCCGTACTCGGAAGAGGCGGAGGCGGAAGCAGTGGAAGTGGACGGGTGCGAAGTGGAGCCATGAGCGTCTGCTCGTTGGTAGAGACGCAACACGGCATGATTCGAAGTGCTGTCGAACTTGAAAAGCGCTCGTTGGATCCCGTTGGCGAGTTCCATAAACTCGTCCAAGACGATTTCGGCATCCGCGGACGTACCTCCTTGATCGGAAAATGCGCCACGAAGGTACCCAATTGCTTTCGTACATGTCGACTGGTCATTGCGACGGGATGAGGGGATGAGAATTGTCCCGATGGAAGGGATAAAATTAGAACAAGAGGAGCTATAAGCGCAAATGCCCACATGCTGAAAGATATGAAACATCCCCCGACTTACCGAAAGTGCGCGCAAGGGGGAGTCGAGCTCTCCGACAAAATCGCCAAACACAGCCGCCGCCGCACGAAGCATGACATTCTCATTTTCTGTCGTATTACCGTGACCAAGCCCATCTGACGGCGCCCCCTTGCCCTTCGGAAGTTCCGTCTCGAGCACATTGGCAAACATACTGCCGCGACGAATTGAAATCTTGCCGTCCCGGTGCGCCTTTGCAAGATCATATTGGAGGCTCGTGCCGCTACGGAGACCGTTAAGATGCTGGGCAAGACGCGTGAGGCTATCGACGGCATCTTCGTAAGGGTCACCACCGCTGCGCGACGAACTCGTGCTGGAACCACCGCAGAGCCGTTCGCTGTGCGCCTCGGCGAGGTTCTTCTTCAACTTCGTGAAAGTAGCCTGGTGGTCTGCGACGGCCTTGGAGATCTTCTCTTGCGAAGGCTGGTAAAACTCGTCTTCAAGTAAAAACGTACTCGTCAGTAATGAGAGCAGCGTTGAGAACGAATCGAGGGTTTTGATCATGTTCGCCTGTAGGTTTTTCTTGGCTGACTGCGACCAGAGGGCCATACATACGAGATTCGAAATAAATGCCCCAATCCCGACGATGAGTGCGACCTGCAACAAGGTCTCTAACCCGCCTTCCTTGACGACCCTAATAGCGGTCAGCCCAGAAGTCTCACAACTGAATGAGATCACGCCCTTACACAACGAAGAGTATAATTGATGTCATGCTGGCGGCTACACACGCCGTCGTCTCAAGTCAGAAGAAGCGTCAAAACCCACAAACATGTGTGTCTGACCTGGATTGAAAGTCGGCTTTGCTATCCAAAGTTTAAACCACGCAACGAGCGACATCCCAACTCCAATCCAAATGACCACGAGGGCGTCCGCGAGCCATTCCCACCCAGCAAGCGGTTCGAGCGTCCAATACATGTACATACTCCCTAGGGAGACGAAAGAAGCGAACGCGAGCCCCATGAGGCAGTAGATATCGGCCTCTATCATCCCCCCGAGCGTTTTGGCAGGGTTATAATACACTGCGCTGCACGGTGTCTGAGTCACACAAAAGCGAATTAAAATGCAGCAGACTTACACCGTCGCGACCATGTGACCCATGGCAGAGGGATACTTCTCGCCCGGGCTATCCTGCGTCAACTCTGAGATGAAGCGCGCGAGCGGGGCATAATACGTGAACAGGGATCCCAAGAAGTATGCAAGGCTGCACTTGAGGATGTTGCGATGCAGAGGGGACAAGGTGGGCAGGTGCGAGAGCCATTGCCACCACCGCTCTCTGCCGCGACCAAGTTTGCTTGGATCCTGATCCTTGTGGGCCGGAGCCCTGGAAGAAGACCTGGAGGAGAGCAGCTCCGTGTCTGAATCCACGCGTATATTATTAGCATGAGAAGGTTGCAGTCCCCTCTCCAAACTCGAAGTGGCATCATACTGATTTCCCTGCAGCGTCTCCTCATCCCCTACCTCCAGCGGGAAATAATCATCGGACACGGGCGATTGAGTCCGTCTACCATCACAAGCATTCCCAGCCTCACCAACCGGCGTCGGCACGAGTACATGCACGGCCGGAACCACGCCACCACTTCCCTCGGATCTCTGCGTACGAGAAGGGGAAGACAGAGGAGGTGATGGCGGTTGCAGCTGCGGTTGCGATTGCGGCGGTTGAGCTCCTTCATGCACCATGACTTCCCCAAAGACAGTCCAATCCTCCTCATCCATTTCTCCGTCCCTTGACGTCGGCGTGTGCGACGTGCGCGTGAACCTGCGTATGCCCGACGCCACGCGCTGCAGTGCCGAGGGCCGCGAGACAACAGCCGATGCAGTCGAAATCGCGCGCGGGCGTAAGGCGGCTGCATCTGCTCTGGGTGATGACGAGGTCCAGCGACGTGGCAGCCGGTCGCGTACCGACGCCGCAGCAACTGGCGGTGCTCCTGCCGTTCCCGCTCCTGCTCCTGGTGTAGCTGCTGCTGCCACGCGAGCATGAGCCTGATGCATCTGCGAGGGGAGATGAAGGCTCTGCGGGCGGAACAAGGACTGTGATTGCTCCCGAGATTCAACGAGTGGAGAGCCGCGGCGCGAGGAGGACGACGGTGGCGTGTCTACAGATTCGCTGTCACCACCGGCGCCGGTGGAGAAGGAGGTGTTTGTGTTTGTGGTGTCTAAGCGTGCGGGAAATCTTCGATTCGACGAGAGCGGACTCGGGCCTCCTCCTCCAGACGCTATGTCACGATGCGTTCTGGTCGATCCGGCGGCATCATCACGTCCATCTTGTGCCATGCGGCGGACCTGAATGGGAATTTTTTTTTTTTTTTGCGCCTCTCGGGGCCGAGGGAGGGGTCGGGGTAGGGAAGGGAAGGGGAGGGGAGGGGTGGGATTATGATTATGTTATTTGACGAGCTGATCGTTTGGAATGAAACCCTCGGAAAGACCGCAAGGAGATGCGGGCGATAACTTGCAAGGGAGTCGTGAGAGGGCGCAATCAATGTGGTGTGGGCGCCAGCGAGGTGTGTTGTGCTTCAGGTTCTATGAGCTAGCCGAAAGTGGAAAGATGAATACGGACTGACTGATGCAGTCCCACCTGTGATGAAATGACGGAATGGTTTCAAACCACGGACTAGGTTTACACGTGCCTTTGCTAGGGCAACGACCGATAACGATATACGCTCTACTGACGCACTTCTGCCATCTTAAGGAGTAAGAAAAAATGTGAACCAAAAATGAGCCACAATTCCAGGCGATATAGTCAAACAGCTGGAAGCGGCCCGAGGACTTGCAGAGGAAAGTCAATTCCTCTGACACACACAATCACAGAAATCGCCCGACTCGGATTCCGCGACTGCGACTGGAAGTCGGTCTCACCACATGGGATCGTATCACGCACCACGCAGCCCATCGAGCCGTAATAATGCCTGTTAATTGAACTCAAGATATGAATGCAGCATTTTTATTTTTGGAATTGGGTTATTGTCTTGGCATATTGCCCGCTGGGTATACTTCCTCTTTTAGAGACAATTTTTAGGCCTCGCGCTTCCGAAAGATGGTGGCGCGGGAGAAAAGATGGGGGTGGAGAGTGTGTCGCTGGCAGATGCCGTTGACGAAAGAAATTTGACAAAGACCTCAAGAGAGGTATGAATGTCGTAAAAAAACTGCGGCGATGGTGACTGTGTGTACGCTGATCGGACGCTTTTCAAGCCATGATGAGACAAGGTGCATCAACATCAACAACGCATTTGTCTCGGGTGGGGATGAACCGGGGGAACCGGAGGGAGGGTGGGGATGCGATATGGATCTTGCTATCGCTATCCCCGAGCTGTTTGTGCAATTTTTGACACCGATCACCAACTGTCATGACACGACCCTGTTCCAGCATCAGACAGAAAATTGTGAAGCTAAAACATATAGAGCAGTGGACTAGATTGTCTGGCGTTGGGATTACGAAGGAGAGTACATCGCACAAAATGTCCGAGATAGTCCGTGGAAGTCCGGAAGAATGATACACTAGGTGATAACGTCCGTTTACTTGGGCCTACAATGTCCGAGGGTTGGTATAGGAATAGGGGAAATGAGGGGAAATATGCACAGAAAGTCCATTAAACTACACTGTCCGGTGTCATGGGATGTCCGAGTCCGCGCGTAGAAACGTAGAAACGTGGAATCAAATAGGAAGGCGAAGACGAAGGAGTTAGTAAATAATGTCCGCCAAGCTTCGTGGCAAACGGTCGCTGGGAATGAGCAAGCTCAAACCAAGCCAAGTGATGATTGTAGTCGGGAAGTCAGAAAGCCTGGTCAGAGACGATAAGCATCACGTGCTACGACGAGTCACCACGACGCCATACCTGCCAGCGGGAAAGTCATGCTAAGCCGCGACAATGCATTTGTAATGGTTCCGATGTTGTTTCCAAGTTCGTTGGATGCCATGGGCGACCAGGGTTCTACCTGAGCAATCTCACGCATAAACACGTGCGCCGCCGACGCCCAGCAACACTAAGTTTTCGGATCAGTAAGCGAAGACAATTATGGAAGCCTCAGTAGGACGTACTCCGACAATAGGGTCGAGAAACTCGAGGTCCATATCAGCGACTTGGCCGATGACTAAGAGCATCCCACGGGCGGCGTGTAAGCACTTCTCGTTCCATAGTTGATCGACCTCTCCGCGGAGGTAGTACAGCCGGATAAGGGCGGCCTGGACGAGGGTGTGCACAACAATCAAGTTGTGTCTATCACTTGCATGAATTGCCCCCATTTGGTGAACCGGAATGATGCTCGTGATGAAACGATTGATCGAGTCCTCCACCGACAACGTGTCTTGTTCGGATATCTGGGTCAACGCCACACCTGCTGCGGAGGCAACGCGTGTAAAATGGAAGGCAAAAGGAGTAAACCCCATGATCACTTACTAGCATTCCATGAAGAGGCAACTTTTGCCGCAAGATCAAAGAGTGCTGATGCTTTCGCACGCAGGGCAAAATTTGAGAACCCTCCCGCAAGAGCGGGCACTTGAATCTGATGGGCGAGGAAGGTCTGCACAGTATTGAGGTGAGCCAGGTTGCTGAAATTTTCCTTGGAGCCCATGTCAGTACGAGCGCTCAACACAATGGGCGGCAATCTCTTACAACTTCATATTCGATGTCCTGTGGCCACGGAACAATAATAGTAGAAAGGCCGCCCGGTCCGTCGGAGATTAAAGAAGGGCGGTGGAGCGCTGCTGACCAGCATCGATCCAGGCAGAATACCTGCCAGAATGCCAAAATACGCTCTCCGCGCTCGATGGAATCTTGCGCCGGTGGAAGGGCGAACGTTCCCTCGAGGCTCATGCCTACGTCGCGTCGCTCGGATCCTTGCCTATGGAGGCCCCATTGCAACGCGAGAGATGCAGCGGTGCTCACATAATGGCTGCCTTCCATGATGCGGCCGTTCACCAAGAAGTACTGAGAAAGAAGGCAGCACCCTTGGATAACGTCAACGACCTTTGATGGCGAACGCAGCCAATCATGGAAAGCTTCCGTAGCGCGCTCGAGATAGAGAGGCTCGTGTTGGTTCAGGCTCGGCGTCCGTGAGAAATAGCATGCCCAAAGGAAGATGGCGTTTATCAACACGGGATGGCGTTGTTCCTCCACGGGACGGCGCAAGGAATTACGCAAGCGCTCCACATGCAACCCACAGAATAGTTGATCGCGGTGAGGGATAAAGGTCTCCAACCTGCTCAACGCAAATAAGTGAGACGACAGAGAGCCGAGGAAGTGATGGTTACTGACAATGACTGTGCGAGCTCAGAGGGAACTTGGGTTATGAACGTGCGATGGGGTGATCCCGTATAGTATTTATCCTGTTGCTTCGGTCAGGCCGAAGATCATACGACAACTATACGTGGAGACTCACGTTGGAAACCCACGAGACGGGAGAACAGCAAGACATAGGGGGAGGCGGGGAAATTGCTGCTAAGTTAGGTGGGTGGCGTTGGTCAATCAATCAAGTAAGCAGTGCCCAGGCACAGGCGTCCACGTACTGATGGGATTCGGGGATTGTGATGCAGAGAAGGGAAAACTGGAGGGTGAATCTGCACCGGAGGAGGAGGAGTCCTCGGAGACGGGAAGAGCGTGCGGGTCGAAGAGGGATACGGAGGCTGAGATGTGGTCGGGACTTTCGAGCTCTTTGATGCGGGCCTCAAGGCGGGCGATAGTTTCGCGGAGAAGCTGTGTTCGCGTCTTGCCCTTTCCATCGTCGTACTCGCAGAGGTCTTGCTTCTTCGCACGAATGCATTGTTGACAGGATGGTTTCGTGCCGTCACAGCGCTAGGGATGGGATATGAGCACTTGGGAACCGTGGGGGAAAGAAAGGGCGATGGGTCACCATTTTTCTCTTCCTGCAAAGGGCAAGGGAATCGTGTCAGATGGGTCGATCGTGTGGGGAAGAGCGGGAGAGGGGGGGACAGACCTGCAACGAAGACATGCCTTGCCTCTTTGGAGGGTGGGGGCGGCGTTGCGAGGAGGGCTCACCGAATATTCGTCGGTCATTAGTGTGTAGGAAAAAAAGAAGAATAGAAGAATAAGGTAAAGGGAGAGTAAAGAAAGAAAAGAGAAGAGGAAGAATGAGAGAGAGAGAGAGGAAGGAAACGACGGGGGTAGCAGCAGAGGTGGGGTTCAGAAAAGAGACATAAGCGAGGATGATAAATAGGACATAGAGAGAAGAGAGAAAGCGGATGAACAAGTGAGTTGTTGCATAGCCTCGGACCCATGGGATCTCTGATCACTTTGGATCATCCTCCGCCATTCCCTTGGTCGCCCTCACAACTCACCCCCCAGAACTCCCCCACGGACCCGACCAGAGACGCTCGCTTCTCCAGCCTGACAACCCATTCGTGCTATCCCTTACTCTATCGTCACCAGTCACGTTTTTTTTTCTTACTCTTTAGACTCGTCCAACACCCACAATTTCTCATTTACACACGATGGCGTTTTCTGCCCGAGCCATCGCTTGCCGGCGCGGCATGCACCAAGTCCACATGGTGCCTATCTCCGGCACTCCCCGGCCCGCCCGCTTGGTGACACTCGCACTCCACCCGAGAGTCCACCGAGTTCGGACTTGGCACTACCACAAATTATTGAGTCTCACCTCCTTCGGGGGTTGACAATTGATTCATTGATGTCCTCCAATACCTGCACCATTATTATGCCTGTATCACCGTTTCGGAAAAAATAATTTGTATCGCGTCAAACAAAAAAATGAAGCCATGAAACACCTCACGTCTTATCCGTTTGGTTATACCAACTCTCTCCACTCGGGAACCGAAATTGATCATTGGAACGACCAACTTCGACACCACAGTTCTATCAATGTCGTCTCGTAAACTTATTGTTATATCCCTTCTACTGAGGTGCGACAAAGGTCCTCCTGGATCTGGAGAGAAGGTCCACCCAGATCCTACACACGAGCACACACAAACGACCCGCTGACTTTTTTTTTTTGACGCTGTGACCACCAGGATAAAGCGTTTTACCCATGGGGTGCCAGCTTCTTTGAATTCTTGGCAAACTCTGACGCTGGCTAGTGTGCCAGGCCCACCTTCCATGTCTTGTCTTGACCGCAGTCAATAGCCATACAATACTGATAACTGCGGTATCCTATCCTATCATTGCTATCATCGGTGGCTGTCACGGTCCCGACTCCCCAACCTTGTGCGCTCTGCCGTTTTCAAACGAGGGTGACAGCGAGATAAGCTTTTGCCGTCACATGTCCAGCGCCTGCAGCACGAGGTGATGCGGGGGGCGCAAAGGGGGATAATGTCGTGCGAGGCACAACGCTAACTCTTAACACTTCTTTATCCCCATCCTCTCTATCCCTACGACCGTGACCCCCTCTCCGCCAATGACTTACATAGGGAACGCGTAGCTTTATCGCCGAAGCGCCCCGCGCCCCCTCCCCTTCCGGCAAGATACAAAGTCGCCTCTTTCTGAAAATACAGCAACGCGCGCGGACCAAAATCGTTATATTTCAAAAGAGGTAACGACATGTGACGGATAGCGCGGATTTACCCGATCTGCCTTTTTGTCTCTCTTCCCTGAGTGCCGCTGTAGTATGTGATGGCAAAACAGCGGGGCAAATGATATCAATTCGTAGCGATCCATACATGGAAAACCTCTGCTTATACCACCGACAGTACTTGTCGGATCTCTCCACAATCTTTTTTTTTCTCTTTCATTTGCCCCCCCCCCTTCCCAGCAGCCAGCAGCCACTCGCCAGAAAGTGTTGCCAATCAATTGCTCTACTCGGCCGCCGGTCTCGAAGCAGATAACGACTAACCACTTTTGCAGCATTTCCAGGGCTCTCTCTCAGTAACGCGGCCTATACAGTACAGTAACCGTGCTTGTCAAAGTATCCTACAACCGGTGTCACGGTTCTGAAACTGATACTCTATCGTGCGAATACGTTCGCCACTATCCTTTGATCACAACATTGGCCCGACGTTCGGCGTTTGATATTTCTTCATCCTCTCCTCCGGACTCCGACTCCGGCCCACATCAAGATTCATAATATGTAGGTCAACGAGACATCAGTGGGGTCCATACTTGCTGCTGGATCTGCCAAACGGTCTATAGATAGACCCCGCGGCATTGCACCACATCATTAGACTCTCGATGCTTTTGGTAACGGATCATACTACCGGCCTACACCAGTCGGTCCCACGATTAGCCCTGACCTACTCTAGACCTTGTCCTGTAGAAGCAGATACCCCATACCAGATAATGCCATAACGTACCTTTTGATCAAGTATCTTTCCAGGGCGAACAGTCTCAGCCAAAGTGCCGTCCTCACTTTTTTCGCGCGACCAAACGTCCCTCAAAATCAAATACCCTCTCTTTGTTCCTGGACGCGGGGGTACTCAATCGACGGGCGCTCCTGCCGCTCTCCCGACTTTTGTGCCATCTTGGTAATCCATCATCACGGAGATCTAAGAGCAGACGCGAGCGTATTCCCCCAAGTGCGGTGCGAACGCTGGGACGATGAAGGGGTGGGGTGGGGGGGGAAAGGAAGGGGGGAGAAGACCCAAGGCTTTATGTCACACACACTCCTTCATCGACTGTACTACCGTACTATTGCGGCGTTCTATCAGCACGCAACTCAGCTCAGCGTCTGAGCGCTCGATACCATTACGGATGCTTCGAAACCTACACTAACGACGGGGAAAACCAATGATTGGCACCTCTTTCTGAATCACATATACCGTACCAGCAGTATACGTGCACACTAGTAACGTGCCAGTGGCCAGGCCAGGCCCAGATTCGGAAGTGCCAGCCACAACACGGTGCCCGGTCGCACATCAGAAAATAACATCAGAAAAAAAAAACATGTGTAAAAGGTATCTAAGGCGCCCACGCTTATACTACACGCATCTCACTTTTTTACCCCAGTCGGCTGCTGTCACTGTCGGGATTTGGAAATGTGCAGAGTGTTTGGCGAATACAGAGG
>QFEY01001551.1:0-21597 GCA_003316435.1 Russula virescens
CTTTCCTCATTTGGAAGGGGCCACCACGGGTCATGGACGTCGTGCCAGTGAATCATGATGTTACGAATCGATACGTATTGCGACTCCTTGATCAACTTCCCTCTGCCGAGATAGGTCCGTCCCCACACGACGCTGTGTACGACGCTTAGTAGAGGGAAGATGCGTACGTTACCGTGATGGCGAACGCCTCAGCGTGTGTACGTAATCGCACGCATGATGATCGCTCTCACCTGGGGTGACATTGGGGAGAGGGAGAGGAGTGTTCTCGTGTTATTCAGATGTTCTAGATGCATTTATTGGAATATTGGGTTCATACAGAGTACGCAGCTCTGGCTGTGCCGTGTGACTGGGCCACTCCGAAGTCGGTGCATTTTCAGTTGTGATCGGGTCCAGCACTCTTTGGTGATCTCACCAAATCTGAAGCTTCGTTTTCGAAGCCGCATGCTCTCGGGGACTGCGTTTACCACGGGCCCATCATAATTCGCCATGCCCAAGTATCCAGAACCGGATGGCACTTTGCACCTAACTCTCCAAGACCTGCACTTAACCTGGGTTATCTCAGCGTGGCGATGCCCTCTTATTACACTTGGTGGGATAGTTTTCATGCACAGCCAGGTGGGGATTACCTGGATTCGCCGTGGAAGCGCGCTGGATAATAGGCTTTACCTTTGGTATCCGGTTTTCGTGTGACGGCTTGCCACAGTGATGAAGATCAACGTTTTGTAGATGCATACTTTGGTGCACGAAAATGGGGATCAGATATCAGAGATGATGTTGAAGGCATCTTTTCTACGTGTTACATGGAGATGTATGTATGTATTGAGGGATGTTGGAACCTCTGGATGATAGCTAGGGCTTCTGTGAGGGACTGAGTATGGCGCTCGTCCACGGATCACAATAGCATGATGGAAAGTGCCAGCAAATTGTACAGTCTTGAATTTCTACACAGCCCCTCAAATGGCTGTGCAGGGTGTCACTCCGGTCAGTTGCACAGCTTATATTTAAAATCGTGGAAGAAATGTACATTGGTCTAACCGACATTCAAATGACGGCACCTCTAAGCATAGCCTCATCGATGGGATTGAGTATGGATGTCCGTGTGCAGTATACCGTGAACGACAACGAAGTGAGGCTGGGGGTGTTTGATAAACACTGTCTGGGTGCAGAGCAGAAAAAGAGCAATAATTTAAGAG
The DNA here is from genome assembly GCA_003316435.1 of Russula virescens. Classification (NCBI taxonomy): domain Eukaryota; kingdom Fungi; phylum Basidiomycota; class Agaricomycetes; order Russulales; family Russulaceae; genus Russula; species Russula virescens. The sequence goes on from QFEY01001551.1 coordinate 1,194, forward strand.
AGAAAAGGGCGATTGTTAATATCTTTTGGAGTGAGATTCGTGGCCTTTCTGGCACCAACGGAACCGCTGTGCACAGGATAGACGAAGCACAGCCCTTGGCGGATGACAAGCGGCTGTGTACGGGGACAGCCAGAGGGGCACGTGCGGACCCAGGGACACCGGTTACCTTGCATCGCCCCAAGTGTCCCGGGGTCTAACGATCTGGGTAGCATTCGTCTCTCTTTTTCCTCCCTTTTTACCACCTCCGACTCAAGATATTAACAGCCACTCCCTCTCCCAAACTTTCATCCCCACTAGCCATACGTCTTTGGCACCGCCTCACCGGAACAGCCTCAACTTGATCCTCGGTTTCACCCCTTTTCCCTCCCCTCGATTTATATCGCCCATCCCTCCCTCCCCAGAATCATGGAACAGGTTCATCAGGACCACCGTTACCTATCATCAGATCTCGACAGCGGTGTCGGTCTCCACCCCTCCGGCCTCCTTCCAGACGATCTCAATCTCTCCCCCAATCACTCGGCCTTCGATTCGTTCGACCTTCGGTCATCCAGTCCTCACTTCCCCCCCGCCACCCCATCGTATAACGGTTCTTATCACAACTCACCGTACTCTGCAGTATCAGAGCTAGATTTCGATTCGAAGGACGAGAGCCTTGGCCTTTTCAATAACGACCCCCTCGTCATCCCACCGGAAGACTACGACCCTTCCAAGTACGACGCACCCTCTGCTACTGGCCTTTTGATGTTCGAGGACAGCTTCATGTCAAGTGTAAACGACCCCAATCGCGTGTCTGTTTCCATCACGCCTGCTGAAGATGCAAGTTCACCATATTATGACCAAGGTTCTCCCGCCTCGAGCAACGGCGGCGCCGAAAGCGCCGCTGAGAATGAACGTCCAAGCCCTGCATCATCTCGATCGTCGCGCCTAGGTATCAATTCCTCTCCTCACCTTGACTTCACCCAACTCCGTGTCGAATCCCCGTACAACCCTCCCGTTTCTATGCCCAGTGAAGGGGCTTCCCCTCAGATGAAGACCCAATCGCCACCTCTTCTCGTCATACCTGATCTGAACCAGCCTAGTGGCTACCAGCAAGACCAGCCGGTGATCCAAGCACCTCAAGGTGACGGGGTTGGCCCTCGTCTTCACATTGTCCCCGCGACGCCAATCAGTGGTGGGGGAGGCGCGGGACAGGCGGCTGGTTTCAGGAACAACATTTCCCAAGGTGCGTGTGCTCGGGGAGCGCCCTGGGTTTTTGTTCTCATAATAGTTTGTTACTTACACCACTCACCGATCGCAGGATCAGCAACTCCATCAACTGTCCCATCGTCGAGTTGGACCCATCATTCATCCGACCCGTCGGCAAACTCCGCATCACTCCCGGCCTCTGAGTTCCGTCCCGGCGCCGGATCCGCCGGCGCTCCCGGCCTCCCATTTAACTTCCCTGCGCCTGCCCAGTCTACTAACCACACCGCGACTGATCTCCCAGCAACCGTCCAAACAGACGATTTCCTTCTACCGCCTTCTCCCTCTCGTTCCCGCTCCAAATCTGACACCTCTGTCCGTCCTCCTCAGTGGAATACCAATCCGTCCTTCAACCAACCACAACCCACTTCCCACTTCAACACCAGCCGGCATCTGATGAACGACGTTCTTCCTCCCGTCGACTCCATTCCTCGTCCCTCATCCTCTGCAAGTGCCATTCAGACCTCTTTCAGCTCAGGATCCGTACCGCAACCCTTCTCCTTTGCAGACTCCAACTCACAAGGCAACTCGTCTTCGTATCTTTCTCCCGACTTCGCCGTCTCACTGCGACGCGCCCGCTCGGACGGCGGTGGAGGGCCTAGACTTGCCCATAGGCAATCTCGTTCCGAGGATCTGCGACCTACGATGCTTGGTCCACCCCCTGGCAATCCAATCCCCACTTTCCCACCCAGCCGACATGTTGATTTCCTTGCCCAACAGAGAGGGGCTCAATTCTTACACCCTACTGACGCCCAACCATTCCGGGGACACCATCGCCGAGCTTCCAGTGGTTCCCGCGAGCGTGGCAGTATGGCTGGCCCGACATGGGGGGCCCAACGCTCGTCGCCCTACCCCGCAAGTCCCTCTAGCAGTCCAGCACGTCTTGCGGAGCCTCTCCCGGACCTTGGCAGTGGCCAAACTCCACTCATTAACAACATGGCAAGGAGTGAGGTGAGCGGAGGCTACGCCAGCGGTTACTCCTCTGGCGGTTCTCGTGGGGCAACGCCGGCCGTTGTCGCGAGGCCAAATGTGACAACAACAGCAACGGCTGACGCTAGTATGAAACGACGAATCAATGATGCCAAGTTTGTGTGTCCCGTTCCGGGATGTGGTTCAACTTTCACTCGTCATTTCAACCTTAAGGGTATGTCCGGTCACTGACGTTCAGGGTTCTGGTCGCTCATTTTGTGGACACTAGGGCATTTGCGCTCGCACAACGATGAAAAGCCCTTCCAATGCAAATGGCCAGGCTGTGGTAAAGGCTTCGCACGACAGCACGATTGCAAGCGACATGAACAACTACACTCGAACCACCGCCCATTCATATGCGATGGTTGCAGGAAGCCATTTGCACGGCTTGATGCCCTCAATCGCCATTGTGCGTCGTCCTATAATATATATCGATAACTCCTATACTGATCATCACCCTCCGGTTCAGTGCGCTCCGAGGGTGGTTCCGGTTGTTTGAAGGCACAAGAGCTGAGCCCCGAGCAGCAAGGTTCACTCAAGGTTGAGCCGGACGCCGGTGGCCAGGAAAGTTGGAACTACAACAACGGGCAGTTGGTAGTATAATTCTCGTTCTACCATCCGATAGCCCTCCGCACTACCATCCGGCACAACTGCTCGGGCCTGACGCTTCAGCTCCTCGTCGTACCTTGGCAGTTCATACCCGCAAACTACCCGACACACCACTTCAATACTCGTTGACGACTCTATATTTGGGCATCTCTAAGCCACGGTTTTTGTTTCTTACTCATCGTAGTTCTGACTTAGCATTGCTTATCGTGTCTGGACTCGGTCTGGCGCTTTCTGTTACGTTACCCTTGCGTTTACTCCTGCATGTTGTGTTGATATCTTCTCTCCCCATCTGTCACATCTTACGGTCTTGGACATTTGATGTAGCGTATTTTTAATGGCCCCTAGATCTGATGATGGAAGTGTGCTGTATTTATTGTATGTAGAAAGAATCTGAAGAGCATTATACGATTTCCCTTTTCGTGGAGTGTCCTCGAGAAGCTGTGGGTCACAAAAAATTGACGTATTTTTCCATGTCGATTTTATAAAAAGCGCCACATTTCTGTGTACAATGTACAGAAAGACGCGTGGTTGCATGATAGACAGATAGGTTAGTCGCGTGCTGATTAGCGTTGTGTTGATATGCGTCTCACGTCTCACTAATGTCCCATTTGGCGTTTTATCCGGGGGGGACATGTTCTCTCTGATCGATCTGCAGATCCGGCGATAATTGCCGCCATGTATGCCCGCTTCTCACTAGGGCATTTTGCTCTCGCAGGTAGCGGCCCAGCACGTTGCGCGCCACGCCCGCGCGCACTCCTCCGTCCGAACGTCACCGCGGGTGATCATAAGTTGAAAGGTATAGTTATGAGCGCGCGGGCTGTATGGGCTGCTCCGTTCTGCGAGTGCTGCGGACGGGGGAGTCGGATGACTCGGAGAGCGGCGAACTATCACGCTATTTCCGCTGCGACCCTGACAAGTCTCTAGAATGGCCTGAAAATCCTGGCGCTAATGCATCGTACGCCCTGCTACGTGTTTTCATTTGTAGCATCAGATAATAGCGTGGAACGGTACGCAACCCAATTGTGATGATGATACGTTCAAGTTACCACTGCGGAGCCGGGCCGCGAGTAGCCTGACCTTGTTTTCTCTTGTACCGCCACGCCACTAGCAACGGATGGCGTCCGCAGGCATTGAACTCTGTCTTCTACGTATGCCGCCCATTTTTAGAGAAACCCAAGTCGGACAACCGGATACCTCGATCACAATAATTGGGAGTGATCTCAAACTCGAAGCCGATGATGGGCTGTACAGCATCACGCTCGGGCGTTTAAGTGGACCATGTGCTTCGAGTTTTGGGGCAGTGCCATTTGACGCCGGAACAATTGTTAGATGAGATTTTAAAAATGAGATCTTTTGGGATGGGTGGGGCGTCGAAAGGAACTTTGAAGCGCTCCATATCAAATCAATGATGATTCTCCTGACGCATTGATCTCAGAGCACCCGAGCGCTGAATGCTTTTTCGCGCAGGGAGTCTTTGACGCCAGTGGCCCTGATCGCGTGATGGATTCTTCAAAGTTCGTTTGGAAGTGTGAGACCCCGCTGGCCACGAGCGATACAGCGCCAGCCATGGAAAATCCGGGGTATAAAATGCTAGCAAAAGTAACCGAACGGGCTTGCTTGACCGATTGCTTCGGATCTCATCACTTTCCAGTTGCTCTCGCTCCCGCGGGCCGCGTCGTCTACATTTTATTTTGACTACGGTTTCTTATTCCAAGTTCAGAACCCGAACTTTCCTGCGGGCTTTATTGTTCCTATGACACGTCACGCATCCTACTTTTTTCTTTCCTCCCAAAGACAGAGCCTAGCAGCCATCGTCCTACTTTTCTCGCACAACATCTTACATCTGCGCCATCTATCTCATCCATTCATCCATCCATCCATCATGTTCATCCCAACACACACACACACGACAGCTGTGCTCCGTCCTAGATGATCAGGGCCGATCCTCCCGGTACATTAGATCCCTCCTTCCACCTGCCTTCGGGGTTTCGGATTCCCTCGGTATTTGATGCAAGTGCCTTTTCTATTTTGTTTTGGTTGCGTGCGCGCTTCAGACTATCTAGCACGTTCTCAAATACCCACGAGCTGTCTGATAGACTTGAAAATGTGAGGGACCCATGCTGCGAATGCACATGGTAGGCTCCTTCCGCCTGGATACTTGCTACCCTGTGGCTGCGTCCGGCCACACATCTGATGCTGGGCTCATACCCCCATGTGCTTGCAACCACAGCCTTTCTTCAAGCCACACACCTTGATCAAAGCACTCACACACCCCGCGATGAATAATCCGAGTCTCGTCTCGGGCCATAGTCTTCGTGACACATATTAGACTTTGTATCACTCACTAACATAGCCCCCTCTCCGCTCGCCTACTACTCGATTCTACCTCTCTGTTGCTTGAAGCTTCTGATCAGTGCGTCACATTGCACCTGACAAAGTGTCGTGTAGCGTGTTTCATCAAATCGCGGATCACATTTGATTCGCCGAGGTGCTAGGGTTGGTGGACATCGTGATGGGTTGCTTGTACCTAGTTATGATTGTCAGTTGGCTAGACCGGCGGCTGGCAAGCTCTTTCAACATGGTCACGGACGCACCTTAATCCGGTGATGTAGAGCAATCAAGGTCGTGGGCTGTTTGTGCCGGTCTTTTTCGTGATGGGAAGACAGTGGCCCCAGTTTCGACCTCCACTCACTTGGAATGACGCCATAATGTCCACAGAACCCGGATACTCAATGGCACACATGAAAATGTGCGCAGTACCTCTGGTCCAAAGGACAGTAAGCGGGCTACGTATTCTGGAAAACCATCAATCTCGTCTGGATCATTACACTTCGCACATCCGATTTCCGAAAAGGACAGTCGTAGAGCCTGAAGCGCTCAGTTTCACGGTCATCACGGCATATGGGATGTGAGTGCATTGCCGTACGGAACACTGGGATTTACGTTGAGCATACTGTATGGACTCTTAGACAGCGTGATCATGGCGATCATGTATCACATTACCTGTCAGGTCCTCTCACAGGGCTTGATTAAAATTATAAACCATCAAAGCGTGCTCATCGCTTGACAGGCTGGCCGCCTCTGGTTACTCGAAATGATGAGTCAAGAGAGAGAAATCAGAGGGTGCGGTAGTACTCTATCCCGGACGTGAGTTGAGTCATTCCTATGACACCCGGCGAGCAATACAATAACCCGCTCTTTTTCCGAATCCCCGACAAACAAAAAGTGTCTAATAGTGCCGATATTCACGACCTGCGCAGGTCGCTGGGACATGCACACCGAGTGCGGTACTTGTGAGACTGCGGCGGCAGCCATGCAGGAAACTATCTGTTACTTCAATTCCTCTATACACAGATATACGAGCTATCACTATGAAGTATGCATTCCACTTCAAACAGCGAGAAGGGGATATTACTAGCATCAGGCAGAAGTTTTCTGCTAATTTTCATTAATTTCCTGTATGGCAAGTAAATGTTTGACAAGTAGTTGACTACTTGCCAAAATACATATCATTTACTTATACATTACTTGCCAACTTATTAATTTGTGGGAGGGGATGTTTGAGGGAAAGTGCAATGCATGTAAGAGTGCATTTGGCTGGTTGGATTGCATCAGTATGATGAGCAGGAGCAATGTACTAAGTACTTGTCTGGAATATGTGTCCCTTTTCCTGGCCATAATACTTTTTAAGTGTATTTATGGATGTTCTTTCGAGGGAGCTAGTCTGGCAAGTAGATGATATGTATTTTTGGTATTTTTTATGAGAAATTGCAAAATCACATCTCATCAGCGCTCAGCACCGAAAAGAGAAGCGGCACAACTTGTGCGATCGGAGCAGATACTAGTGACTAAGTGGCCCTGAAAGCACTCCTCTCGCAGCTCAGAAGCCCGGGACATCACTTAACCAGGGAATCCCCCCGAATTTCAATACAACTAACGGACAGAAGGAAAAAGATGGGCTACGCACTCGCACTGAGATGGACAGCGGGGCACAAAGGCATCGAGCTAGTGGACAAAGAAGCGAAGGAAGCGGCTAGCGGCTGCACTTCGGATAAGGACATGCTACCTCGCTACCTCAGAAACCCCTTACTGATAAACCCATCAGCCCTTAAAAAGGAGCACGACGAGAAGCTGAAGCGCAAATGGACCGAAAGTTGGCGCAACACAGAAAGAAGGCGACGCATGCATCAGCTAGATCAGTCCTACCACCCATCAGGAAAAACCTCCCGCGCTAGGGAGACGTAATTGGCTCTAGCGAACACTAGCGAGAGATGATTCACACCTTTGCCGAGAAAATTGCATCCTTATCCGGGAATTATTTCTCGCTAGCGCAGATTAGCCCAGGAGGTTTTCCCTGATGCTCAAGTTCTCTCAATGGGATCAGTAAAGAAAACTTCCTTCCGCATAGGGCATGTCCCACTCAACCGATATCTCAAACGGAAAAAGAGAGTAGACAACGCGAGGTGCCCTGCTTGCGGTACAGACAGGAAAGCATCAGTCATTACCTCTGATCGATATATTGCAATCAATGTTACACTTCAACAGCCTAGTAGCCGTGGGGAGAAGCAGCATTGTGAAGAGTATATTGGTTCAGGACACAGGGAATGTAATAATCTAGGAGTCTAGGAGTGCTACATGGGGTTCTGTACCCCGAGGCGCACATAAATGGACTCAAAAAAAAGCGAGAAGGGTATATGAGGTATTCTGTAACATCCATGGCTGAGGCCCGAGGGGTAAAAATAGTTCAAGAGCGAGAACGAAACGCTTCAATTTTTCGATAGGATAGAGAAGGGTCAGACCGCACAAACGGAGCAACGAACGTCCATGTCCGCACACAAAACTTCGGGATGACGGTGCTCAACGAGTCCAGTGGCTAGTAGCCATTCAACGCCGCACACCTACCTAAAAAGAACAGGGTATCTCTTCGAAGTCTCGACATTTAACGCATGCACGCTCAACTGGCTATGCGGCCTATCTTACGGAGAGACGAAGACTGGTCCGCCCCCCGCGCCAACAGCCGAAGTGTTTGGCGGCGGATAAGGCGCGAATAAAGACGGATTTGGATTCAGAGGGCCCCGAGTCGTGCCAGTCAGGTTGAGCAGCGGAATCGCGGAGGGTGGCACGTTCACGTTAGTGTAGTCCACGGCTTGGGCTACGGGCGCATAGACGTTTGCCAGCGTCCTGTTAGAAATGTGAAGGAATGAGCAGACGGCATGGGGAACAAGTAGCCTGGGGCCAATATGGCAAGGGCCACTGGCAAGAGGGAGAAACGTGGCTGGGCTCCTGACTTACTTATTCGTGTCAAAACGGCCGAGAGAGCCGAGACGCCAGTTCGCCTGTACAGTGCTGAGCGCGGAGTAGTGCGTGTAAAAGGTCGAATCGGTTGTTCCGCGAAGCTTGCGTGGAATGGCACCGCCAAGAAGGACGGTCCAAACGTGGTTGTTCACAGTCTTGCTTTCGTTCTCGTCGAACGTTAGCAACACGAGCGTATGTTCGTCGTTGAAGCGCGGGTCCGCGAGCAGTGGCTCAAGCCAGAACTTGAGCCACGCAGACATGAACGTCGCATTCGTGTCGTGCCCGTCGTTAACTAGGTTTGGTGTTATGAAGAGCCATTGCGGGATTGCGCTCGCGTTGACGTCGGCGGCAAAGTCGTTGAAGTTGCGGATTTTGGCAGCGCGGGATGGCACCGTTGCGACAGAGTCGTAGATTATCAATGGGTTGTGTTTGCGTACGTAGAACGTGTAGGGAGCCGAACCGGGTTTCAGGTAGTTGACAGACGCGTAGCTTTGATCAGCCCAAGATTAGACATGCATTCTACTAGATAAGCAACGGAGGGATATACTAACCTGAATCCTGGGTATCCATCCGTAGGCATGTTCTCTTGGTATGACGCCCATGATATGTCTGCTTGTTCGAGGAGATCAACTACAGTAGAAATGCTGTATACCAAGATCAGACTACAGAATGACAACATAGACTGAGATGACTGCTCTCACTTCTTTGGAATGTTGAATAGGTTATCATTTGCCATACCCCAGAAATCTCCGCCAACAGTTGCAACATAATTGGGCTCCGAAGGGTGCGTCACGCCATAGTAATTATCGAGGAATATTCCTTGGCTAGCGAGTGATTGGAACTCGGGCTACAGTACAAGCCCATCACGCGGAGGCTTTGGTAGACATGCAAAGTACCTACCGAGGCTCTAGCGGTTTCGAAGTCCGTATTTTCCATCCAAATCTGATATCGGGAGTTAGCAGATAATATGTGGTGAGGTAGACATTTCCGAGCAATCACCTGGATAAAACGGTCAAAGAACTTCCCGTGTACTTTATGGCTCTTCGGGAGAGACCCATTAGAGGCCCCGACATAGTTCGTTGAGGCCACTGTTGGACCAAGAGATGGAGGAACAAAATTCGGGACCTATGAACAGTCAGATTAATATCTATACTATGTATTGACGACTATACCTGGGCTGCCTGAGCTACAACCACAACTGGAATGAGAAGTTGGAGGAGAGCAATGAACCGCATCATGTATGTCAAATGGATGAATAGCAATCTTGGTCCCTATTTATAAGGAATCCAGGTGCCTGGGACGCCTTCATAGACAAGCTACCGAGTATCACTTCGTGTATCTACGTCTGGTATGTGAAAGGTTTGCCGAGACCTATGAGTTATGGAAATATAGATATTGCGTCGGCAGGGCATTATCAACGTAATGCATGATGGACACTGACGAATCAGAAAGCGCACGCACCGGCCAGGACAGCTCGTTGGATTGAAATACGATGACAGCTCAGGATCAGAAGTACCAGAATCCTTTGTTTGATAGAACCGGTTGCAATAAGGGAGCCATATGATAGGATGAGACGAGGCCTAGGTACCAGAGACACGTTCGTCACGACATTCGGATGTGAGCACATGTCAGTATTCGCAAATAAGTTGAAATAACGCTGCAAGAACCGGCTCCAATAGCTAAACCTGTCCACTGCCGTGTAGTCAATTTCAGGGAGAGAGGACGCACGTGTATACTTTGAGTACCTTTCTCCCACGACAATCATACAAAGGCTGCTACTATGGAGACGTTCTACAGGTATCCATTTGGCATTTCCGAGATGTAATGCCGGTGATGCAACATTTACTCCGGATCGGATAAGTTACATGGCAGGATCTTCCTTGAGAAAAAGCACATTGTCTACTAGGCCTGGGGCGATGAAGAGGCATTGCTCACTACTGGGAACGAACAAGGTCTTCAGCTGAAGGTGTATTACATCATTGTTTTCTACTATTTACAAATGTGCCTGGTTACTAAGCATACACGTGACTACTCCCACGAGTCTCCCGCGCTTTCAGGCCAGGCCATCCTTGGCATGGTAGCGGTGACACAGGAAAGATGTCCACATGCAATATGATACAGCTTCACCTTAGGGGCTCTTGTTATCAGCTAATAAGTTTCGATAGTCCTCGGAGACTCTAATGAAGATTTCTGATGCCACGTCTTGTCTATCCAATGGTTTTGAGAAAATCAACAATGTTTGAACGGACCATAGAACTTCAACGTTCGCTGTCCTATGTATGTACTAAAAATGATTTTTCATCCACGACATACACTGAAAGAGATCCATCCATGAGCGCAAACATGGAGGTCGATTCAATGTTTCAACGACATACCGCACGCCCCATCGCTCGGCTTCGTCGCGAATACGACCTCCGCCAGAGTCTCATCGTTCAACTTCGTATATGGCTTATATGACCTTCGCAGGGTCTCAATAAACTTGGGAACTTTATCCTCCGCGACAAGAGACACCGTGAAACCTCCCCAACCGGCGCCTATAGAATCGAAGCTTCATTAGACTTTCATAAATAGTGATGAATGTGAGATACTTGTACTTGCCAGTCAGTCGACTGCCGTATGCGCCAGCATCGCGACAAATCTGTGTTAGTTGGTCTAGTTCCGGACAAGAGCAGTCATACTCGAGGGCACAGCTCGTGTGGGACTCATTCATGAGCTTGCCGAGCTCACATAAAACAGCATCTGACACGTTCTCGCTATTGGTAAGGCATATAGCACGAAATCGGAGCACACGTAACGCCTCTGATAATACGTGCTTCGCACGTCTATACAGTTGGAAATGAGTTGCCTCAACTATGCACAATAATTGAGCCAAACGATCAATATAGATTGAATAAGATACAAACCATCAACCCAGCTCAAGTATACGTCTTTAAAATCTTTATCCGAAAGACCACTCCATTCAATCATAGTTTCTAGGGTAATTCCTTCTTGCCCATCTTGGTGAGCACTTGCGGGACGGAGCTTGTCAACGTGTTCAATTGTTCTCTCAAGGGCTGAACGTAATTGGTTAGAATCCTCAGGCCATCCCTCTTTAGGTTCGCCACCGAAGCGCCCCACGACCTCGCGCAAAGTTATGCGGTGGCGAGAGTGAACATCTATTTTGAGGTTGCGAGCGAGAATGCGAGCAGCTGCCAGTGTTTCAACAACACGTAAGTTGTAGCGTGTGCGGGCGTGCACAGCCTTCTCGGAGGTAACACAGGAATGGGCGAGCACGAGTGTGCCTTGTGGGAGTACAGTGGGAGAAGCAGCTAGATGAGGATAGAAAGTAACATAAAGCGCAGAATTCGGGGTTGAGATCACGGAAGCAGCTTGGTCCATGCTGCATAGTCCTTAGACATCACCGGAAGCGAATAGTAAATCGGGACTACATACCCTCCGCTGTTTACCCCTACGCGTTTCTCATTTTCCACCGCCACCTCAACAAGTGTATGTTTCGTGAGACCCTCGAGTTTGTTGTTTACGGCCAGAAACGCAAGGGTCGATGCAACAACCAAGGCGGCAGAGGAGGAGAGTCCAGAACCTGGGGGCACAGTACCTGAGACAAGCAAGTCTACCGCCACTGGATACTTATCAACAGAATAATGAGAAGCCGCCGGAGAAAAAAAATTAGTGAGAACACCCTGTGCGGGCGCCGCGTTAAGAACCTGAAACCCATTCGGTAATGTTATTGGAGCACACACGTAATATCCGGCCTTGATGTAGCTCTCCCAGCGTAGCTCCTTCTTGTTTATGTCAAGATGCCATTCTCTAATGTCTCCAACACCTGCTTCGTTTTCCAAACCTTCTCTTCCTACCGAAGGGTTACAGACAGGAGAGAATGACCGCGGTGGAAACCCAGGGTCGAGGTTCTGGGCGCTCACAGCACCACGTGGGCGTCCGCAGGGATCACTGGGCCCACAAGCAAGGAGAACATCACGCTCTATGGCCGCAGGAAAAACCCCAAAAAGAGCATAGTCAATGTGTTCCCCAATAAGACTGGAAAATTAGGGCGTAAGATGGGCTGTTTTCAGGTACGCGTAACGAAACGAGGATGTGGAACATGCAATCGTACTTGACACGGCCGGGTGCACGGACGATATGTGAGGGCCTTCTACCAAATCGACGGGCGAACTCATCGGACAGTTGACTCCATCGCGTGCTACCATTTGATCAGATGAAACGTGAAATGTATTGTGGGTGGCGATGCAACATACACGTGATTTGCTGTTGGCCTGAGATCTGCGAACAATTGCGTCACAGAGGTGTAAATGGGGATGTAGGGTTGAGCAGTCATGATTGGCATTAGAAAGCATCGGGGGTGGCGATTGCGCCGCCTCTTTTTTTGTCTGTTGATGTTGATAAGCGCACACAAATATTAGTCGATTGAATCTGCGGTTACGCATGGCCGGGCCGGTCGCGACGCCAGAGCAACATGAGAAATGGTCCACTATGAGTCCCTCAGGCCTCAGGCTTCAAGAAGAAATTTACAGTATATGCACAGCAAGGATAGGAAAAGGCGAGCCACATGCGGATGTCGTGAGGATGCAGCGCGGACTCTGTAAACGCTTCGTTAAGCAGAGCTCTCTGCTGGGCGCTTGGTGGGTCTACTACGGCTTAAGTTTGAAAATAGCTTCAGGGACGTTCGGTCTTTCGGTCAGTCTCGCATAATCTTTATAAAGCTATCCGCCGATAACAGCAAATCTACCGTACAACAGTAAAAACTACTGAATTTAAGGTTGCCGTCACAGTGACAGGCGCCACATAACAAAATCAACTTGCGCCAACTGCCACGGAAACACAGGCACAGCCGAGCATAGTGCGTTGCTCGCATCACGTTGCCCCCCGCTTAACGTACCGTGGCTAGGACGATCTGACCATGATCGCGGTAGGACAATTGATTTGGAGGTGTACATCGCTAATCTGCCATTCTATCCGACCTGCCAGTGGAGCCTCAGGCTGACATCAATTTACAATAATTACGCGACAGAAGGACAAGTACATTTATGGATGAACAAAATTACAATGTTCTTGTGCCGTCACGCTCTTATCTCCGTTCCATAGCATGAACGCTCTTTGGGATCCAGTCAGGTGCCAGTGTACCCAAGGAGAAATCTTCCTACTTCTTGGCTTATGGTATTTCAGTTGGTTGGTCACTGTTCCTCTCCACAACCCACCTCACACAAGTCACATCACATTCCGCAATGAGCTTAGTGTTTCCAGGAGGTTTCGGGGCATCTCTCACGGAATCAGGACTTGATTCTTAATAAGGTTCTGCGATAATCCCCGCCACCCGCTTCCTTTTCTCTGTAGAACAACGTACGTCGATCCACTGCCTTCCTGTATTCGCTACCCGAGCAGTTGTTCTGTTTCTCATGTGCCATGCCGACAACATGCGCTCGATGAATTGAATTGCTGCCGTCTACCAGAGCTTCTCGTTCACTTGTTGTTGAATAACCGAGATCCTCCAAACTACGGATCAATGATGAGAAATGGGGTATAAATGCGCATACCCATTCCCATGAGACCACAGCACCCCTTCCAACTATATCGTATCATTACTCTTGTGTCATGCCAGCCCTGACCCACTTTCACCTTCCTGACCCTTTGGCCCAATGGTCCTGGCCGCGGAGGCTGAATCCGTACTATGCCGAGGTGAAGCCACTGTCGGAGGCATGGTTACGCAGCTTCAAAATCCTCGACGACAAATCACAACGGTCATTCGACAAGTGCAATTTTGGCAAGTATCTAATTGCCCTCATCTACTTCGACATTAGATAACCTCAAAGAACTCCAGCTCTTCTCGGCGGCCTTGCGTATCCACTTGTTGATAAAGGTTAGTCCATAGCCAAACAGCAACAAACGTCAGGCGATCTAAACAGGGCTCTAGATCGGCTTCGTGTCTCTTGCGACCTTATGGTGCTCTTCTACATATTCGACGAGTTCACCGACAAAGTTGACGGCGAAGGTGCACGTGCCTATGCCGACTTAGTCGTCGATGCACTGCAAAATCCCCATGATGAGCGTCCTCCTGGCGAGGCGAAGCTCGGGGAGATTGCTCGGCAGTAAGTTCCAAGCTCTAGATATCCTAACCAAGGGTTGACATTTTGCTTAGATTCTGGCTGCTAGCAATGAAGTCATCTTGTGCCTCCTCACAGAAGCGATTCATCAGAACGTTCTCAGAGTATGCGTACGCGGTTTCAGATGAAGCTTCAGATCGCGCGAAAGGAACTGTCCGTAGTATCACGGACTATCTTCGGCTCACGCGCCTCACGGCTGGGCCGTTCCCGTGTTTCTTCCCGCTAGAGATGGACCTGGACATCCCAGACGATGTCATGACCCACCCTTCGCTTGAAATACTACGCAGCATGGCTGCAGAATCTTTGGTCCTCGGAAATGTGGGTATCGTCTGGAGTCGTTCTACGAAGGATGAAATATCTGACTTTGGGTTTGTGGTAGGATTTGTACTCGTACAACATCGAGCAAGCTGCAGGACACGGCGGTCATAACATCATTACTGTGGTCATGAACGAGAATGGTGTCGATCTTGACGATGCGCTCGACTGGGTTTTGGAATATCACGAGCTAGTTTTATCCGAATTCCAGGCCCAATACCGCAATCTACCTTCTTGGGGTCCAGAGATTGATTCAAAGGTCAAGGCGTATGTGGAGAGGCTTGCGTATTTCATCCGTGGGATTGACTGTTGGGCGTTCGAGACAGAGAGATATTTTGGGACAAAGGGTTTGGAAGTACAGAGGAAGAGACTCGTTCACCTCCTGCCGAGGGCAGAGGCAGTAACGCCAATGATGGCCCCCGGAAGAGAGTTCGATATTTGAGCTTTCAGAGGTAGTACAGACAGGTGCGGGACTCGGGTAGTCTGCATTAGTAGTAAAGTGTATTCCGGTTCCGAGTGACTATAGTGTAGCTAGCTGTAAAGTATTGTAATCTTATAAAGTATCGTCAAGGACTTGCTGGTGACTCTGTTGAAGATCGGCGAACAGCTGTGAGAAGTGATAATTAGGGATGTGGGACCGGGTGGCCATGGTCACCACCGGAGAGCATTGCGTTGACGATGACTGGGAAGTTTGACCGCTGCCGTTAATAAGCGCTCAGAACGGCAGCCACAGGTTACTAGAGGTTAGCCGGCCCCCGAGATATCAGCAACATAAGAAAATGACCCAAAAACATAATTATTGAGTCCATTCGAGAGGAACTCCACTGTATATGCGCAGCGATGGTAGAATGAGGCGAGGCATGTGGGACTACAGTGTACAGTGTACGACCCGAAGTGAGCCATGTCATGTGGTAAAGAAGCCAAAACTCCGACGCGGGCTTTTCGACCTCCACATCACGACGAAATCCAAATTTCAAATAGACCCCAGCCGCCATCAGTGCCCTTCATATGAACAATTTGCCAACCACTGTCAAATATAGAAGCTACTGCGATTATAATCTTTAGCCGAAACCAATCGTAACAAATAGCACCCACCGTCACGGCTAAGCACAGCCAAAGCCTGAGTAGAGTGCGTTGACGGCTCGCCTTTCCCAAAGACCAGATTCTGGTCGCAAATTAGCAGGCCGATTTATCCTCCAGAAATGTTTCCACAGCCCGACGACATCGTTGACCTACTATACTGTCCAACTGCCCGCTGCAGAAGGCCAGCTGCAACCGGAACCCAGGCAGGCCTCGGGTCTGATCAATGTCGTACTGGGAGAGAAATATATACGTCAGAAGGTACATGATCGCTCTCCTGCTAGTTTCCGTGTTGATGACAAGCAAAGCATGACCGAAACTGGCAGGTTAGACTATCGCCAGTGGATTTTCCTTCCACTTCATAACGCGAAGGATCGCCAGCGGTATCCTGGAGGAATCCTCAAACGTTCGGCCTTTCGATGGATCAGACAGAAGCTAACGACAGCATATGATAGAACATGGAAATTAGCGCTTTCGCCCCGCTCAAGTAGTTCTTTAATAAGGCGCTGTGACATTGCACCAACTGTCCACGGCCAACGGAGAGCAAACCAGCTAACCAAAAGTTCTGGATCGTCTTTCTCGTCATTTTCAATTTCATGGTGCTCTTCTACTACTGATTAGTCCCCCGACGAGGTCGATGGCGAAGGCACACATGCCTACACTAAGCTAGCCCTAGATGCACCGCAAAACTCGCGGTCTCGTTCAACAGAATAATATTATAGTTAGTCTGGATGCCGTGCTTAGCTGGGCTTCAAGATATCCATGACGAGTTCTACCCCGAATTCCATGTTCAGTACCGTGCTCTGTCCTCATGTGCACCAAGAATGATCTAAGGGTAAAGTCGTATGTGGAGAGCCTGGCATATTTCATGCGTGAAATGTGTGGGGACGCCTGTTGGGCATGGCATTCGAAACGGTGATTTATAGGGGCAAAAGATTTGGGGGTCTAATAATAAGGGAGCACATGCATACGCAATGGCGGCCCGTGAATTCGATATTTGACATTTTCAGTACACGTGCTACACGTATCCTCGTGCTCGTTGCCAGGTCACCGTCATATGTCATAGCTACGGCGACATGGCCCCACCCCAGATTCTGGTAGACGTCACTGTCTTGAACATCAGTAAATACGAACACGTTATGTTGATCTTCGCCTAAGATTTATAAGCGAGTGAGGGTCACGTCTGCTGATGGTTGCTATGATAAGCGCCATAGCGGCAACTCAGCTGCCGGTCCACGCGGCCTGAGACATGAGAAACGTGGCACACACACACACACACACACATAGCGTTCTGCGAGAATAAATCTATATGTGTAGCCATCAAATAAGGAGACCCATGTGGGGATTAGGTGGAAATCCCGGCTCTGTAGGCGTTATGCGGCGGATGCGGAGGAGGACCTGCCTGAGCGCTTACTAGCGCGTAGCCGCATTTGGCCACTTACCCGACATCCGAGTCTTCCACGTTTACGACTTTGATACCAGCTACAGGAACAGCTACCACTATTCCCCATACAACTAAAGCTACCTGCCAAACATGGTCAGATCCGACCTCTAGAACCTGCTGCATTTGACATGTGTAGGCGGGGTCTCTTCTATCGTCGCAATTCCGCCGAGTGGAACACGGGTACAGCCTGATAAAGGAACGTTCAAGCTCCCTGGTTCACTTTCAAAGTTACCCCGGCTCCCATTCGACAAATCGACGAAGGCTGCAGCACATTGAGGCGGTAGTAAATTCATCCAATGCTGGTTTGAAACAAAGAGTCTCTACGCATATCGATTTGCCGCTGATTCTCCAGCCCGTGAGACAGCCCGATAACCGGCTGCGAAACGGAAAGTAATTAAAATGTGACCCACATCGTCGGAAACACCGGCCTAACTGTGTCATTCATGACAATTAAGGTATGAACAATCCCGGAATGCTGTTCTACTATGTTCCGGCCTCCGCTCGAAAGCACGAACGCTTGGAGTATCCACTCACTGGTAGCAACACCTAGGAAGTGATTGTCCAACCTTTTGGGCCTCCCGAGGCACATCATAGGCCATCAAGCACACGTCTCCCATTGACAAGCACGGATCACATCACGTTCTACGATAGGATTTAGGGTTTCTGCACTGGTTGCAGAAAGGTGATTGCCATGATAAAGTTTTCATTCGGAAACACTGCGCGCCACCAACAACACTGTCGCTGTAACACATGGTGAAATATTACACCTACTGGTTCTTTCTGCTAGGGCTGTGCTTCTGTCTCACCGGTGCTATTCCGCATGTCAAGGAGCGGACGAAATTTTGCACACTGTCAAGTTCCCTGTCCATTTGTCATTCTATGCATCGGATCTGCGAGAACAGGAATCTTAAGAGAGATATGACTTGGCAGCGGCGGCTCTAAAGGGTCAGCACAGATGTTGAGGCGAGAACGAGTGAGCGAGGGAGTCGAGGACCTTGGTGGAGGGCGAGACGAGTGGAGTGAGGGATGTGGAAGTCAGGCAGGAGGCACACGAGAGGGGGCGACATCCGAATCAATCAGAATGACATTCAGCTTTGCGCACATCGCGCTTATATAGTCCAGAAGTAAATTGGGCCTCGGAGCGTTATAAAACGACTCTCGGGCAACGAAGATGAATGAGTAAGTAATCGCGCAAGTGAGGTACGCACGATATAGGTCTGGTATTGTGTCCATAAGGTCGTCGCGATGGAGAGAAAATGTAGGCGCCCTGAATGTTCGGTTTCAAGGCGCACTGACCGTTTGACAGTGTGGGTACCTCGTGTTTTCGTAGGTCACCTGCTTCCGCCGTGTAGCTTAGATAATCGGTCAGTAATTAGATGGCGTGAAACAAAATGTGCCCATAGGGCGATAAGAAGATGAAACAAATGGCCATGGGCCGGCACCCATGCGGACCCTGATTACTCCCCGCACCTGAGACCAGTGTTGAGCGCGGCCTCGTCAAAATCCTACTCGTTGGCGCAAGCATGGCTCGAGCGCCCCTTCTCCTCGTCCGCCTGAGTTGACCCTGGAGCTCCGTTCTCCTCGGATTTCATCAGAATCATCATTCATTCTGTCAAGAAACGAGGTATAAAGGCATCTACCCATCGTCTTGAGACCATAGTTCTACCCTATACTACCTCATATCCTCTCCATCGTGTCATGCCAGCTTTGACTCAGTTTTGCCTCCCCGACCCTCTAGCTCAGTGGCCATGGTCAAGGAAGTTGAATCCGCGCTACGCGGAAGTAAAGCCCGAGTCTGAAGCGTGGCTACACAACTTCGAAACCCTCGACGCCAAATCACAACGGTCTTTCGATCGGTGTAATTTCGGCAAGTATCTCTTATTCTTGATCCGCTTTTTTCATCATCGATAACTTCGAATACCAATCAGCGCTTCTCGGCGGTCTCGCGTATCCACTTGTTGACAAAGGTTAGTCTACCCACAACCAAAAAACGTCTCGTTATTTAACCAGGGTTCTAGATCGTCTTCGAGCTGCTTGCGACCTTATGGCACTCTTCTACATATTCGACGAATTCACAGACAAAGTCGATGGTGAAGGTGCACGCGCGTATGCCGAGTTGGTTGTAGACGCAGTACGAAATCCCCACTCTGAGCGGCCTCATGGCGAGGCGAAGCTCGGAGAGATTGCTCGGCAGTAAGTCCCAAGCCCATTTCTACGCATCTTATGCAACGGCTGACGTCGCGAATAGATTTTGGTTGCGCGCGATGAAGACGTCTTGTGCCTCTTCACAGGAGCGATTCATCAGATCGTTCGCGGAGTATGCATATGCAGTCTCAGATGAAGCCTCCGACCGCGCGAGCGGAAGCGTTCGCAGCACCACAGACTATCTTCGGCTTACACGTCTCACGGCTGGGCCGTATCCGTGTTTCTTCCCGTAAGAGATGGACCTGGACATCCCGGAAGATGTCATGTCGCACCCTGCGCTAGAAATGCTACGCAGCATGGCTGCAGAATCTTTGGTCCTCGGAAATGTAGGCGCTATTTGGAGTCGTTCTACGAGGGATGATATATCTGACTTTGGGTTTGTGGTAGGATTTGTACTCGTACAACATCGAGCAAGCTGCAGGACACGGCGGTCATAACATCATTACTGTGGTCATGAACGAGAAGGGCGTTGATCTTGACGGCGCGCTCCACTGGGTCTCAGAATATCACGAGCAAGTTTTGTCTGGATTCCGGGCCCAGTATCATACTCTGCCCTCATGGGGTCCAACGATGGATTTGAAGGTCAAGGAATACGTGGAGAGGCTAGGGTATTTCATCCGTGGGATCGACTGTTGGGCTTTCGAGACAGAGAGATATTTCGGAACTAAAGGTCTAGAGATGCAGAGGAAAAGAGTAGTATATCTCCTGCCAAGGACAGAAGCAGTAACGCCCATGATGGCTCCCAGCATGCTCGATCTTTGAACTTTCTGGGGTGGCACAGGGGCGCTCTCTTTAATGCACGTTACACTTTACTAGTGGACTGCACCACATGGTAATAGCTAGTGATGGGCATCACATACTCCTGACGACAATAGTAGAGGTTAGAACAAATTTTGCTCGATGGCGACATAAGCCCGACAAGTGCGGAGGTCAAGCGTTTGCATGTTGCATTATTGCTGTGCAGGAAAGCTACTTTGACTTTGACTCATCTCGAGCGTTGGTGCACGTGATTTGTTAACGTATGTTGCCGGCAGGTTTCCTTTTCTGGTAGTCAGGGGGTTTGGCATTAAACGTCGACTTTCCGCCTGATGGCCGAAGCTATTCGATTTACTGGCGCAACACTCATTTT
>QFEY01001553.1:0-13632 GCA_003316435.1 Russula virescens
TCCCGCGCGATTTTGGTGCCGCGTCGCCGCAGCCACATCAGACATCACCTCCGACTGGGGAAGTGTCTGATCGCGAGGCGTTTGAGAGTGTGGGGCAGAACACGTTGTCTGTTAGGTTTGAGATCAACATCGTTAAGGTGTGTACAATAACATAGGTTCATTGACCTGAGTTTGATTCGCCCTTTTTTTTTTTGCTATCGCTGCATAGGTCCCCTGGTTGCCGTTACATGGTATCCAATTTCGTCGAGCAGGAGGAGATGGATGGCAGTATCAGATGCTCGCACGTCGAGTCCTGACGGAGTTGAAGCTCTGACACGCCACCTTAGATGACCCCTCTCTCTTCTCTCTTCTCTCCCTCGTTCAGTTTCTCCTAAAACACACGAGCGATGCTGTCACGCCCCTTCCCTCGTTCTGTCTACTTACATGCCATGAAAGATGACTGACACGATATTGCTTTTTGCTTAACACACACCCTCTCCTTTGTGTTCGTTACCTCGTCGATAGCTTGCCGCCCCCGTCCTTTACTTTCCCTTTTTTTTGCTCATCATGTCATGCACGTCCTCCCCCCTGATTATTATTGACTTAGACGACCCCACACCCCTTCCTTTTTTCCTCAACCCCGCTCTCTCTCTCTCCAACTTGCTGCAGATTGCGTATGTCATGGTTCTCGTTCAATCCGTATCTATATTCTTAGCCTCTTTCGGAAGGGCTTGTATGATTTCTTCTTTTCTACTTATGATAAGGTCTTTTTTGGAGGGTTCCCCTGCTACTGTCTGCTCGAATCACATCCATACCGCACGAACTTTCACATGATCATATCGTACATCGCGTCTGAGAAGTCACTGCTCCGGATCTGTGTCATTTTCAAAGTACATTCGACCGGAGATGACGGAGCTTATACCTTCGAATCGTGTCGGAGGTTTTCATAAATGGCCAAAGTACCAGCGATGCCTGTGACCATAGGCGCTGATGGCGATGTGATGTGCCACTACTGTACATACAACAACGAATGGTTTTACATTAGTAATCAATACATGCGATAAGTAATCAAACTAGGCTGTCAAGGTAGATATATTCGCTGAAGTGCTGTAGGAGCCATGATGGTAGCCTCGGTTGACAGTTATCGCTATAGTCGGAGACGGAGGTACTGGTGCTCTCGGTCGCAGAGATGGTATCAGAGAAAGACCTGGGGACCCATACATACTCCCCCGGGGAAATAATGATTGTCCCCAGAAGTACCCCCGCGATAGGTGCTCCGCCGTTCCCGAGATGAGTCTGGTGGTGGACGTGCCATTCAAGCTGGTGAGTTCGTCTGGTCAACAGCTATGATATTGTTGGCAGTTGCCGAGGAAGTGGCATGGGAGGCGCTGCTGGACTGGGAGACGGTCGTGCAGCCGTGGGCATCAGTTGACCGTGAAACGTGGATGGCGCTCTTGGAGATGGAAATGCTGGTATTCATGCTGTCAGCCTTGCTACTGGGGATCGTTGTGAGAGAGGTGCACTACTCGGTCCTGTTCTGGAAGTAGAGGGAGAAGGAGACCCTGTAGATAGTTCAGGTATATCTGTCTGTAAGGGTGGGGAGGGGAAATTGTCGCTAGACTATCGTTAGTATTACTGAAGTGCGGCCAAATTATTGGTGAGGGAACTGAGGATGGTGAGCTGGTTTGGAGTTTCTAGGTGGCTTATCGGGAGCTGATCATGCGGCCTTAAGACGTCTTGGCCAAAACCACCTGCTGCGGGTGACGCGAAAGCCCCGAATGAAAACGCATTGGTTCTCTGGTAGGTCCTGGTGCGCAAAGTATCAGAAGCGTCATTTCTTAGAATGTGTTCTGCCTCAGAATATTCCAAAAACCCACCTCGCCAGTCGGGCCAAACTTCATTTCCCCTCCACTCTCGTCCAGTTTCGCGAAATGAACACCAGAAGGTCCGGACAATCGAATTTGAAATGATACCTGATCGGTTTCACGTCCGGGACGGAAAACGACGCTGACCCAAGACCTCGCGAGATGACGCCCAGTTACGATAATGATATCCTTCACGCGTTCAACACCACATTCCAGTTCTCTGGCGACCCCGAAACACTCATCAGCATGCTTGAGTATCCACTCGCTGAAAGAACTTTTAGCGAGGGTGTCCTCGCGATCTGCTAGGATCGGAAGATGTAACAAGGCTCCTTGACTCCTGGAGCATACAACCGTGATCGGTACGTCGTCAGGTCTGACTAGGTGTGAGTGACATGGATCTGCGGGAAGTAGAAGCCAGCTACCCTACAGCAAGGGCCTCATGTAACTGTTTTTTAACACGAGACGAACAGAAATCTTGTAGATTGTCTTTGTACTTCATGAGATGATCTTGAAACCTGGGTTCCAGTCTCGGAGGATAGTTTGGACCATTGGAATCTGAATTGGATGGAGGGGGCTGCAAAGCATTAAACAGACGGTGAAAATAGCCACAATGAATGAATCCGACATCGCCAACTTCTACGGCTTCATATCGCCCCCCTGGGTTTGGTTCCCATAATGCATGCCCACGTGTAGGATATGTAATGCCAAGCTCCTCATAGAAAATACTAGCACCGTCCTTTGAATATTGTTGCTGTTGTCGAGGGGGTTGTGATTGTGATTGGGTCGGAGGCGCCAGTTGTTGCAATGGCATCTGGATGACATGAAGAGAAGAGAGAAAGAAAAGCGGAGATGAGGAAACGAAAGTGGTAACGGGACGAGATGGAGACGACTGACTCGGGCCAACAGGCGTACGCGGCTACCCTCACGTTCCCGGGCTTCGACGAACGTGGAAAACCCGTGGTCAGTGTCGATCTGCACCTCAAGGTCTTGCAGCTCAGGTAGGAGACCCGGGACTAGCCCTGTGGTGCCTGGTTTCAGAGCGTCAGAGAGTTTAGATGTAAGTGCAGAGCCGATATGGAGCTTCTTCACACCGCCAAATGGCAGAAGAAGCTCGTGCCACAACGTCTTGTCAGGTTCATGCTCCAGATAGGATGGCATTCCGTCCTCGTCGAGGTCGAGCGTGAGATCCTCTACAGAGGACAAAACCTGTTGCAGCGCGCGACAGACCTGCCCAGCAGAATCTATTTTCCAGTCAAGGGGTTCGCAGCTGATATTAAGAGTAAGACCACGACCATCCCGTGACTCGCCAATCCCGGTGACTATGGAAGCACCGTCCCTGTTGAAGAGGATCCTTGCGGTGAGACAATCAAAGTCTTCGGTTGCATGGATAAACTTTGTCAGGTTCACAAGGGTATAGGCGAGTTCAAAGTGTAGTGTGATACTGAGTCGCTGGAGAAGTGGGGCGCTGATCTGGGCAATAAGGTTCTCAATATAGGCGCCCACACCCTGAAATATAAGCCGCTTGAGGGTGGGTAGCGTCACTGGTGGTATCGGAGCGGGTAGCAATTCTCTCTCAGCACTAGGACGAGGGATTGGGACCGCGAAACTAATTGATATTTCTTCGAGGTATGGAAGACCTTGGAGTTGGGAGACCAAGTGCACCGGAGGAAGGTAGCAAGAAGCTGGAATGCGTGTGAGTGTGAGTGTTATGAGGGCGATAGTGGGAGCGAATAACGGCAACCCGGTTGGAAGCCCGATGCCTTGAAATGCAAGGTGACGTAAAATTGGCGCCCGAAATGTGTTAGGAAGAGCCAGGCTCGCTTCTTCCTCAGTTGTAGACGAGAGAGAGAGGTGTTCGAGTATCGGAAATAATTCGTCCATGACTCCGAGGCAAACTCGCAAGCTTGGAGAAGGTGCCTGAAGGAGAACGCGGCGTACGCGACTACACTGTTGGAGTCCATGAAGTATACCGCCTTCCTCCTCTTGTTGGACCCTTGTTGTATTAAAGTAATTGATGACCAATGGCAGGGGCGGTAAGTGGTCTAGTGAGTTGACTGATGTGAAGCCATTCGTGAGAAGTAGACACGTATCCAGGAAGGACGACGAGTCGTATATTAGGTACCTCCATCTTCGACAAACTTGTGAGAGCTTCCACCAAGTCGATCGGAGGTACCAATCATCGACATCTTCCAGTCGATAGTGAAGAAATATGTTGAGTAGTGAGTCATAGTTGAGCATATGGATATGCGTATATAATACGCTGTACTGGGGTTGTTCAGATGTTGGTGGTAAAGGGGACCGCAGCTGAGCCGATGTTAGCACACGAATGCCACCGTTGTTGTAATATCGTTTGCAACGTACTTGACTATAAGATGACGCTCGACCAGCACAGAGGCGTAGTTTGATTATACCACAACCCGTCATAATGTTAATTTGGCGTTTCCAGTCTTCACACGGGCATTCCAGACTGAGAATGGGAAGGCTTCTACGACGACTTCCAGGGCCCTCGTCGCTCTCGTTCGGGTCAGTGTATACTGGGGGCTGCGTACAAAACCGCCAGTATGTGCTTTTGAGGGATGCCTTGATGGTGTTCTCACCCACAAGCCTCCCGCTAAGCTCTGACAAGTCGTCAGAAAAGGAAAAGCTCGGAAAACAAAATCAAAACGATTGAACCTTTAAAAATCATGTTGCCGTTCAGGCACCAGAAGTTGCCAAAACATCGCGAGTACTGCTCGGATTCGATATGAACAAGACTGGACCCATCGGTGAGGACGTAGAACTTTTCCGCATCCTGAAAGTCCTCAGTCGGGTCGATCCTGAATCCACCCCCATATCCCTCTGGAGACGTAGGTAGATGTGTGTAGAAGTGTGGATTCTCCTGGAGAGAAAGATGCTTCTCCTTGTCCTCATAACAGCGAAAATTCCATAGAATATCTTGCAAGCTTGAATGTTCACCCAGTACCTCTGATGTCTGGCTCAGATAGTAGGTGCGACTTCGAATATCCTGGCTCACGTTGTACGATGATGGGGCGCTCTTCAGAAAGGGACTTCAGGAGAAGAAATTCAACAACTCTTGTTCGTTCTTGCCGTTCACTTGCCGTTCCCTAAAGAGTGGTTAGCAATAAAAGGCACAGCACAAGCAGGGGGCGCACGTTCGGATATTGGTTCTCTTTCTGCTCATCTGCCAGGCCCTGGGACCAATCGTTCGTGTTTGGTGTGGCCATCATGCTAGTCGCAGTTTCGTCCCATTTTTGATCCGACACTGGATCGTTGGAAAGGAAGTCGTTCTTGAACGCACGCAACACTTTGATTGGCTTTTTGAATCTCTCGTCCACCTCTAATGTCTTCGTATGCGCCTTGGCAGCCGAAATCAACGCATCGTCAACGAGTTGTAGCGCACTATCAAAGGGTCATCAGAAGGGGGCATAGGGCGAATATTATTCAAAGTTTACTCCCTCAGCCTGGTGTATGATTCAAGGGTTGGTTCGTGGTTTTGGACGAGAGATCGAGATAAGGATATTAGTTCAAGAGCCTGCGTTCGGTACGCTGCGCCTGTGGTCTTCATATATTTGGCAAACTACCGTTCGTTGAGTTGGAAAATTGATGCCGACAACAGGAGAGAAGTACTGGGGTGCCAGTGGACAATGCGAAACAAATTAAAGGACCTAAGTCAAGGAGGGGAGATCAAGTAGTGTTACTCGAGGGCCCGGGGGTGCGTGTTGGTGGAGCAGCGACCTCGCAAAGTCAGATGATTCCGATCGCAATTTAAGAAGGCAAGATCGATAATCAACGTTAATCGACTCTAACTGAACCTGGTGCAAAACCGAGGTATTTACAGTAATTTCGTACTTTTCTGCGAAGATATTCGACAATACTCTGTTGGCATTCCCATAACCGCAAGGTGTACCTAATAGCCTTGGCCGCCTTGCCTTTCACTCTTCAGTGTTATCGATGTTTTAAATTTCAAATTAGCTGACCGATCAAAGTTCACCGATCTTACCGACTTCCCTTTGTACATGTGGTCATCGGTCCCGATTATGGCAAAATGGTCTCACACAGCTCGCAGTGACTCCGGCGTACTCCCCATCTGGACGTACTTCAGTGTCAATGTCCAAACTTAAAACCATCCTATTGCAAGCTGCCTCTGCCGCATTTCAGTGATCAGTTTTTACCACTATGCATAGGCAGGCTACTAGTAGCAGGCGAGGGCAGTATTTTAATATGTCGTCGATTGTGTCAGTGCGCACAGTGCGGAAATTGAACTGAACAGTTTCGCTTTCGCCTTGCCCCTTGAAATTTGCCACTAGCCCCTCCCTGTAACACTCTGTACACGAGCGAAGCTCTAGCATACCAAGTGTTAGTAGATAGATAATAAAGTTGTTTGGACTTGAAAACTCCTCAAGAGCATCTTGCAACTGAACCAGCCAAATCATTGGGGTTTATTGTGAAAAGCTACATAGAGGGGTAAGTCTGCCCTCTATCTAAGAGGGCCTACAGTTTATATACAAGGTATTTCTACCCTAATTCTATGTAAGTACATCTCTGAGTGGTCCCCAATCCACCTAGCAATCTTCCAATCACTCACTGCATGTGCCCTGTGTTTCAGGGCTCTTTGGGGACCTTGTCGGATCCTTCTGTGTTTGGGGCAGTCTGTCCCATCAGGGCGTACTGCCAGCTTTCAATGTGCAACGCTTGAGCTGTGTTGCAAGGCCAATGTGCAAGTTCTGACACTATATGGCTGAGCCATGCTGGTCGGGCCGTCTGTGCCTTTGATGCGAGGTGTATGTGCAGTGATAATCCTTATAGTATTATTGCTATTCTAACTCTCTCTTTTGGTTCTCATTATAAGGGAATATATTTGGGGCACACTGGTTTCAGTGTGCATTTAAGGGTTTGATCTGCGTTGCCTAGAAGGCCCCAGGGTATGTGTGTATTGGTCCTTGCCCAATATGGGCACAGTGCCAGTCCGTGTGGACCGCTTATCAACTCATGTCGTCCCTATACTGGCCACACCGGCCATATAGTGGCTACACATTTACTGGCCAATTTCCTTTGCTCACGCAGTTGTAATACATTGTAAGGCGTCCATATATGGCCACCTTACACCCTCCCCCACGAGAACAAGCTCAGGGAAAAATAAAAGAAATGGAATAGCTTTTTGTTACCAACGTCAATGAGTTGGTATTTAATAGTACATGGTCAGGAGTATACGAGCACAGGACTCAGGGATACAAATACATTTGACCCCTTTTGGGTCGTACTGTGATGGTCCTTTGTTTGCCCTAGCCCGGGCCCATCTTAGTGTCCTCATCTTTGTCGCCCCATCCATGGACTTGGACAATTTCTTCCTCATCTAGGATGGTGATGTGGGTTTGGGCAAAGTCCTCGGTGGGATCTAATGGTGTTGTAATAGGTAAAGGGGACTCCGCTCTGGGCTGATGATGAATGGGTGTGGATGTGTTGGTGTCTGCTCTAGGGTTGGGTGCCAGGACCTGAGAGTCTTTTGCTGCCTGGGATTGCTTGAGGGCAGGGTTATAATTCCCTGGGGTGTCCACATGTACTGAGCTAAGAACCCATGTGGGGTTTTCGGTGATATGTTTATGGGCCAGGTCTTTTGCCTGCTTCAGGGTTGGCGCATAGGGGCTAGTAGGGTGAACCTCAAGGTCCATCTCAATGTAAGCAGTAGCCCAAGGGCGCCACTGCTCTGCTTCTTCGGAGGATACTCCGCTCCAGGCCAGGAACTTGGCCACTTGTTCAGTACCTATTTTATGTGCGGTGCTGAATTGGGCCTCCTCATAAGGATCAGAGTGTCTGATCTGAGAAATGGGTGAATGGTTTTGTGCCAGCACTTGCTCATATCTTTGCGGCACACCTAGCAATGCTGTGGCTGCTGAAAGGAAGTTGGCTCGAAGGGGGCCACTGCATATGGCTGTCCCTTTGATGTTCAGGGGCAGGATTCCTATGTATTGGAAGTTATCTTCTGCTAGTCATTTCTCGCACAGCCAGTGTCTCCAAATGGCTGGATGTGTTGCTGGCAGAGGTTCAGGGCGAGTAGTGGGCTGTGTCTCCAGTCCAGTCTGTAAGGTGTTCCATTGGTCGAGAGCATGGCTATGAAGATCACCATGCAACTCTGGTGGGGTGAACCTAATACGATCTGCATATGCTCTGGCATGCCTGATCTTATCAGGAGATGTGAATAGTGCATCTATGTCTGTCTGCGTTTGTGGATCTTTCTCAGGCGAGATTAATATGCTGTCCCTCCCCCTTAAGACAATGCCCAGGAGAGGAATCTTCTTGCGAAGCTTGTGTGCTGAGATGGCTTCTGGGGTGAGGAAGCACTCGTGTCTGATAAGAGTGGTATTAAAATTGGGAGTGCCATCGGGATTCAGGTGTCCGATGGCTAAGATATAATGCTTATGCGCATGGAAGTCAAGCTGTCCATCGGGTGTACGTGGGACAGTGCCATGCGCTGCGTAGAAGGAGTTGTCCGGGCAATAATAGATAATGGGGAGTAGTGCGGGGAAGCCGAACTGGGGAGCAATCAGGGTGGGATCTGGTGCTGATGCTGGTGTCTCTTCATTGGCCAGCATGATATCGTTAGGGATATCTGATAGGCGGGTTAGTAACCCAGGGATCTGTGGATCAGGTGTGATTGTTAAGTCACCTGAAGGATCTAGTGGTTGCAGCCTTGATAAGAGCTGTGGAGGGGCAGAGACAGGCCTTGGTGATGAGGGATTGTGTTCCTCATCCATAGGTGTATCAGAGAGTGTCTGCAATGAGGCAGGGGGCGAGGAGTCTCGCCTTGCTATTTTGTGTGGCCTGGCTTTGAGATCTGCAATGTGCGCCTCGGAGTGTTCGTATTTGCTCTGGAGTGTGGACATCTGGTTAGTGAGGTCCAGGCATTTGTTCTTCGCATCATCAAGCACAAGATCTCTCATTGTGTTGTTGGAATTGGCAGCTTCTAGGTCCGTGAACAGTGTATTATTCTGTTCAGTTAGTGTTGTGTTATCAGTGGCTAGCTTGCCAATGATGGACTCGTTGCGCTTGCTTTTAGCGGTGTGGAGGGATTTTGAGTTATGTAGGATGTTTTCAAAGTAATGGTGGGCCCATGAGGCGCATATACTACATGTGCGAGGCTCATGGGTAATAATGCGAAGCTGCTCATTAAATGTCCACTCAGAGGTGGTAGGCATGATAGGTGCAGATTGCGCTAAGGCAGTGGAAGTGCTGCTAGTATTAGGGTCAGACGAGTCCGGTACTGTGGGTTCCCGTGTAGTCTGATTAACAGTCCTATGATGAATGCGGGTCATTAGTGGGTCGTAGAAGTGGGTTCTGCAGGCGTTATATATTTTGTAGGGGCACCCCTGTCTCAGTGGAGTAGGTACCCTGTTTCTGGTACAAGCGATTGATGCGATCACTCGTACTAGTCATTGATCTGACTTGCAGTGTGGGAGATCGATAGGATCTCCGATGCCCATTAGTTCTAGATAGGCATCAAGTGCCTGTAGGTCTTTACATGTTTCATGAGTCTCCCAAGTTGTGTCTCCCAGATTCCAACGAATCTGGAAAGACAGTTGGTTCTTATCCCAGCTATGGGCTAGGATCTCGTCCACCAACCATTCCTGATTATCAGGGGTACCATAATCATAATAGGGATGAGTTTCCCGGTACGGGAAAAGTGTGTCATCGTTGGCCAAGTGTGTGTGTAACTTACTCCAATGGAATTGGCCATGTAGATTACACGCTCTTAGCTGTGTGGGCAGATCTATTTTGTATGATGATACTTCTGGGCATGCATCAAGTACTTTGAATGGTCCAATGTACTTAGGGAGTAGTTTGGATGCACGTCCCTTTGGTAGGGATAGATCTGAAGTAGATACATAGACTAAGTCGCCAGTCGCGAAGGTATTATCTTCTGATCTTTGATGATTAACATGATGTGTTTGTCGTACTCTGCTCTCGATAATAGCATCATGTGCTTCTACTAAATTTTGGAGTGCTTTCATTACAAAGTATTTCATGCCGGGTACAGTACTGTGCTCTGGCTGTGTACCAGGATTCATGCTGGGTGTGTACCTGTAGTTCAATTCGAATGGTGCGAACCCTAACGAACTACTGATAGCAGAATTGATGGCAAGTTCCACCATCGGTGTCTTATCAGACCAGTCCTTTTGGTCAGGTCTTACTATGGCTCGAAGGATCTGAGCGATAGATCGAATCACTCACTCTGATGCTCCATCTGTTTGTGGATGGAAAGATGTAGACATAAGCAATTTAGTTCCAAGAAGCTTATGGGTTTCTTGCCAGAATCTGGACGTGAACTTAGAGTCCCGATCAGATACTATAGATTGTGGCAGGCCATGTAGTCGCACAATCTCTCGGACATAGATCCAGGCGAGTTCACTCGCAGTGGTAGTTGTACGGATAGGCACAAGGTGTACCATGGACGTGAGGCGGCAGATCACTACCCAGAGGTAATCAAAGCCACCTGATTCAGGGAATGGACCTACGAAGTCCATTGCTATTGATTCCCATGGTCGAGAAGGGATCGGTAAACTGTGTAGTAATCCGGGCACTTTCTGTGTGCTGGATTTGGTTGTTTGACATACAGGGCAGGTTTTGCAGTAATGCTCAATGTCCTGTCCAATTTGTGGCCACCAATAGTGTCGACGAATATATTCTGAAGTTTTTTGTGGCCCTAAATGTCCTAGTACTTGATGTGCTTGCGCTATGACCACTTCCGTTAAGCGTCGCTTACTGTACACGGCCGATGGGACACATAGAACATGGTCCCCTGCCTGATTGCGTGTATACAGAAGATCATTGATGATCTTGAAGTTCTTGTGATGCCCTGGGGCCTTGATTACTTTAATGAATAGTGTATCTTTTTCATATCCTCTTCGTACATTCTTTAGGAAAGATAGATCGCCCTCAACTTTAGGGCAAAGATCCGCATAGTGATTGAGTGAGTTGACAATTCGAGGATCTTCTTGGGCCTTTGGATCAGATTGATCCTTCTTTGTAGAAGGGTGATCTGGCTCTTTATTTGCAGCTAGTTCTGCTGCTTCTGCTTGGTGTAGTTCTACACCTTCGATAATTTTATGCTTGGGTGCATATGATATAGGTTCATCTGGCCTTCTGGGTGGACACCAATGTCTCTTGGGGCGATTGGGTGCTAGAGATTCATCAGGCGTTGTTCTCATGGCCCTATTCTCTTCAAATCGATCCCAGGGTAGATCTTCCCCTTTGGGATCCAGGCAAGAATCAGTGTTCACGTATTGGGCTGCATCTTGTGGCTCATTCCACTGATCACTCTCATAGTATCTCGAGAGCGCATCCGCAACTAGATTAGACTCTCCTTTGATGTAGATAATATTGAAATCAAATCATGCGAGGAATTCCATCCATTGTGCTTGTCTGCTATTCAGTCAATGCTGTGTCTTAAAGAACTCCAGAGCTTTGTGATCAGTCACGATCTGGAGCTTCTGCCCTAATAGCTTGTCTTCCCATTTAAGGAGTGCTTCAAGTGTCGTGATGGTTTCCATCTCAAACACACGATAGTTCATCTGAGCTGGGGTGAACTTCTTAGACATGAATCCAGCAGGGCGGCAGGTTTGCCAGGTTGTGCCCTGCCCATACATAGCACCAATTCCTGAAGTTGATGCATCACATACTATCCAGATCGGATCAGTAAATGACAGATCTATGGGCTTAAGGATCGGAGATCTACATGTGATCACCTTGATGCTCTCAAAGCAAGCTTCATGTAGGGGTTTCCAATAAAAGGGTTGACCATTCCAGCAAATGGCAGATAGTGGGCTAGTATAAGCTGTAACATCTGGCATAAAGTGTGCCAGGTACTGTACTAGCCTGAGAAAGCATTGTACATCTTTATGATTGTGGGGTGTCCGCCAATCGTGTATGTGTGCCATCTTATCTGAATCTGCATGGACTCCCCGATCATCTATCCGATGTCCGAGGCAAACCATGCTCTCTGAGTATAGATTGCACTTATCTTTCTCAAGATAGAGCTGGTGTTTTTGTAGTGTCCCGAATACATAATCAAGATGCTTTTTGTGATCTTCCAAGGTATCACTAAAGATGAACAGATCATCTAAGTACGCGTATACAAAGATCCCTATCACATCGTGAAAGATCGCAGTCATTAATCGTAAGAAGGTGGCAGGGGCATTACAATCACCCTGCTGCATGACATTGCTCTCATAAGTTCTGAAGACTGTGGCAAACACAGTTTTGTGCATGTCTTCTGGGTCAATTCTGACTTGTTCATATGCATTAGATAGATCAATCTTAGATCGATACTTTGCGTGTGCTACATCCATCCGGATCTGATCTTGATCTGGAATGGGTGTGATATCTTTGTGTGTATTGTCATTATGCTGGCAGCAGTCCATGACTGTCCTTAGTTTACCAGACTTCTTTAAGATGCACAGTAAAGGTGCTGCTTGTGAGACTGCTTTGGGCGTCCACCAGCCATTATTGACATATTGGCATAGTTTCTCCATAAGTTTGGGCCACATCGCCTCAGGGCAGCACGGCAGTCGATAAGAATATTGTTTATCATTATCAATCAGAGGAATCTTGTGATTGATTTCACGCAGTGGTGGCAACCCTGGTGGGGAGCCATTTATTATATCTGAGTATTTTGCAAACCAATGTTTGTGGCATGTCTGAAGATCGATCTTAGTCTTATTATACTGTGAAATGGTGTCCATCAAATGAACACGCTTCTCCTCCTGTCCCTCTCTCAGAAGGGGTAGTGAGCCCTGACTACAGTTTAGTATGTTCCTTGAGGGATCCATAGGTTGGGGCACAAGTCAATGAGTAGATTTCGCAGTAGATCTCCCAGATGATGTGGAGATCTTACCTCGCGTTGATCGCTTCTGGGAGATCATAAGATCTTCCTGTCCTGCAGATAATGTCGGGACAACCTGACCCTGATAAGATAGGGTGTCATGGCCAAAATCTAATACTAGTCTGTGTTTCCACATAAACGGAGTACTGATAATCATATCGTAGCAATCTATGTTGACTACATCTAGATATGCATTACTATCTTTGATTGGGCTGAGCTCGAGGGATGTCCTCAAGCCAAAATTAATCATCAATCGGCTTCCGATGGTACCTAATTGTAGTGCAACGGGATTATCCAATTGCATTACGTCTAGCTTGGCTACACAGGCGAAGTCATGTGTAATGGATACGGTAGTGCTCCCTGAGTCTAATAAAGCGTATGCTTCAAGGCCGTTGACCTTGATCAATGTGGCCATGAAGCAAATAGTGTGTCTATAATGATGACGAAAATGAGTGTACAAGAGGGTCAACCTCAGATGTGCACTATGAGCACAATGTCTCTATATTAGAATGTATACTACTCACCTCAGATGTGCACTATAAGCACAATGTCTGAGGTGACAAAAGTCAACTAGCTACCATGTATAGTAAGGGCTACCAAACAATACCAAATACTGATTAATTACCTATATGTAAGTATCTGTAAGTGCCCTAAGTGGCAACACCAAAGTAAATCTATTTCTACTACAAATGGCTCGCTCCGCGGCCACTTTCTACAGGCCATGCATCTACGATCACAATCAGACTTTTGTGGGTGCTCTCCGGTCATGTAGTTCCAGCATTGAGCCAATCTGAACTCACGATCATTAGACTGATCTTTGACACATGCGGCCACTATACATGTGATTGTGCTACGCCTGTTTCTTTCTTACGGTATGGACTACTTCATTAGGACCTTCTAGGACCATCCTTT
>QFEY01001554.1:0-26730 GCA_003316435.1 Russula virescens
TCCCGCGCGATTTTGGTGCCGCGTCGCCGCAGCCACATCAGACATCACCTCCGACTGGGGAAGTTTCGGATCGCGAGGCGTTTGAGAGTGTGGGGCAGAATACGTTGTCTGTTAGGTTTGAGATCAACATCGTTAAGGTGTGTACAATAACATAGGTTCATTGACCTGAGTTTGATTCCCCCTTTTTTTCTTTGCTATCGCTGCCTAGGTCCCTTGGTTGCCGTTACATGGTATCCAATTCCGTCGAGCAGGAGGAGATGGATGGCAATATCAGATGCTCGCACGTCGAGTCCTGACGGAGTTGAAGCTCTAACACGCCACCTTAGATGACCCCACTCTCCTCTCTCTTTTCTCCCTCGTTCAGTTTCTCCTAAAACACACGAGCGATGCTGTCACGCCCCTTCCCTCGTTCTGTCTACTTACATGCCATGAAAGATGACTGACACGATACACGATATTGCTTTTTGCTACTGCTTAGCACACACCCTCTCCTTTGTGTTCGTTACCTCGTCGATAGCTAGCTGCCGCCGTCCTTTACTTTCCCTTTTTTTTTGCTCATCATGTCATGCACATCCTCCCCCCCGATTATTATTGACTTAGACGCCTCCTCACCCCTTCCTTTTTTTCTCTACGCCTCTCTCTCCAACTTGTCGCAGATTGCGTACGTCATGGTTCTCGTTCAATCCGTATCTATATTCTTAGCCTCTTTCGGAAGGGCTTGTATGATTTCTTCTTTTCTACTTATGATAAGGTCTTTTTTGGAGGGTTCCCCTGTTACTGTCTGCTCGAATCACATCCATACCGCACGAACTTTCATATGATCATATCGTACATCGCATCTGAGTCACCACTCCGGATCTGTGTCATTTCCAAAGTACATTTGACACGGAGATGACGGAGATTATACCTTCGAATCATCGGGTCGGAGGTTTTCATAAATGGCCTAGTACCAGGCGGCGCCTGCGCCCATAGACTCTGTGATTGTACATACGATGAACGATTTTACATGAGAAATTAATACAGTAAATGCGATAAGTAATCAATCTGGACCGTCAAAGTAGATGTATTCGCTAAAGTGGTCTGGGGAGCAGCGATGGTAGCCCCAGTTGATGATTATCGTTACAGTCGGGGATGAAGGCACTGGTACTATCAGTCATAGAGTCTATCGGAGAAAGGTTTCGGGATCCTTGTATCTTCCCACGAGGAAATAATAGTTGTCTCCGGAAGTATCTCTACAATAGGCGCATCTCCGTTCCCGAAATGAGTCTAGTGCTGGACGTGCCATTGGAGCTGGTGTAGTTTGTCTGATCAACAGCAGATACTACTGTTGGCCATTGGGAGGAAGCGGATGGAAGACGCTACTGGACCGGGAGACGGTCGTGCAGTCGTGGGCACTGGCTGACCGGGCCTTGTGGATGATGCTCTTGGAGATGGAAGTCACGGTGATGGTATGCTTGGCGTCAGCCCTGCTACCGGAGATCATTGTGAGTGAGGTGTAGTATTACTCGGTCCTGTTCTGTAAGTAGAGGGAGAAGGAGACCCTGTAGATAGTTCAGGTATATCTGTCCATAAGGGTGGCCCCCGAGACTGGGGAGCAGAAATCGTCGCTAGACTATCGTTAGTGTTACTGAAGTGCGGCCAAATTATCGGTGAGGGAACTGAGGATGGTGAGCTGGTCTCGAGTTTCTGGGTGGCTTATCGGGAGCTGATCATGCGGCCTCAAGACGTCTTGACCAAAACCACCCGCGGGCGACGCGAAAGCCCCGAATGAAAACGCATTGATTCTCTGGTAGGTCCTGGTGCGCAAAGTATCAGAAGCATCATTTCTTAGAATGTGTTCTGCCTCAGAATATTCC
Source organism: Russula virescens (assembly GCA_003316435.1). Taxonomy (NCBI): domain Eukaryota; kingdom Fungi; phylum Basidiomycota; class Agaricomycetes; order Russulales; family Russulaceae; genus Russula; species Russula virescens. The sequence goes on from QFEY01001554.1 coordinate 1,857, forward strand.
AAATACCCACCTCGCCAGTCGGGCCAAACTTCATTTCCCCTCCACTCTCGTCCAGTTTCACGAAATGAACACCAGAACGTCCGGACAATCGAGTTCGAAATGATACCCGTGCAGTTCCACGCCTCGCAGGGAAAGTAACGTTGACCCAAGACCTCGTGAGATCGCGCCCAGTTACGAGAACGATGTCCTCCATGTATTTAACATCACATTCTAGACCTTTGGCGACCTCGATACAGTCATCAACATGCTTAGTTATCCATTGGCTGAAATCGCTTTTAACGCGGGTATCCTCGCGATCTACTATGAAAGGAAGATGTAAGAAGGCGCCTCCTCGGCGACCCCCAGAGCATACAACCGTGATTGGTACGTCGTCAGGTCTGATTATGTGTGAGTGACATGGATCTACGGGAAGTAAAAGCCAGCTACCCTACGGCAGGGGTTCCATTCAACTGTTTTTGAACATCAGACGAACAGAGATCTAGTGGTACGAGTTTCCTCTTGGCGGTATGATCTAGACTCCGGGGTTCCAGTCTCGGAGGATATTTGGGACCGTTAGAACCTGGATTGGATGGAGGGGGTCGCAAAGCATTAAACATACGGTGAAAATAGCCACGACGAATGAACCCGACATCGCCAACTTCTACGGCTTCATATAGCTCCCCTGGGTTTGGTTCCCAAAGTGCATGCCCGAGAGTAGAAAAACTGATGCCAAGACTCTCACGGAAAATGTCAGGGCCATCCTTTGAATATCGTTGCCGTTGTGGAGGGGGTTGTGATTGTGATTGGGTCGGAAGCGCCAGTTGTTGCAATAACATTTGGATGCAACGAAGACAAGAGAGAAAGAAAAATAGAGATGAGGAAGCGAAAGTGGCAACAGGAGAAGATGGAGACGACTGACTTGGGCTAACAAGCGTATGCGGCTACCCTCACGTTCCCGGGCTTCGACGAAAGTGGAAAACCCGTGGTCGATGTCGATATGCACCTTAAGGTCTTGCAGCTCAGGTAAGAGACCCGGGACTAGCCCTGTGGCGCCTGGTTTCAAAGCATCTGAGAGTTCAGATGTAAGTGCAGTACCGATATGGAGCTTCTTCACACCGCCAAATGGCAGAAGAAGCTCGTGCCACAATGTCTTGTCAGGTGCATGCTCCAGATCGGATAGCATTCCGTCCTCGTCGAGGTCAAGCATGAGATCCTCTACAGAGGACAAAGCCTGTTGCAGCGCACGACAGACCTGCCCAACCGAATCTATTTTCCAGTCAAGGGGCTCGCAGCTGATATTAAGGGTAAGACCACGACCATCCCGTGACTGGCCAATCCCGGTGACTATAGAAGCACTGTCTCTGTTGAAGAGGACCCTAGCGGTGAGACAATCAAAGCCTTCGGTTGCATGGATGAACTTTGTCAGGTTCACAAGGGTATAGGCGAGTTCAAAGTGCAATGTGATACTGAGTCGCTGGAGAAGTGGGGCGCTTATCTGGGCAACGAGGTTCTCGAGATAGGCGCCCACACCCTGGAATATAAGCCGCTTGAGGGTGGGTAGGGTCACTGGTGGTAGCGGAACGGGTAGCAATTCTCTCTCAGCGCTAGGACGAGGGATTGGGACCGCGAAACTAATTGATATTTCTTCGAGATATGGAAGACCTTGGAGTTGGGTGACCAAGTGCACGGGAGGAAAGTAGCAAGAGACTGGAACGCGTGTGAGTGTGAGTGTAATGAGGGCGATAGTGGAAGTGAAAAGCGGCAACCCGGTTGGAAGGCCGATGCCTTGAAATGCAAGGTGACGTAAATTTGGCGCCTGAAATGTATTAGGAAGGGCTAGACTCGCTTCTTCCTCAGTTGTGGACAAGAGAGAGAGGTGTTCGAGTATCGGAAGTTCTTGGTCCATAACTCCGAGGCAAACTCGCAAGCTTGGAGAAGGTGCCTGAAGGAGAACGCGGCGTACGCGACTACGCTGTTGGAGAGCATGAAGTATACCGTGTTCCTCCTCTTGTTGGACCCTTGTTGCATTAAAGTAATTGATGACCAATGGCAGGGGTGGCAAATGGTCTAGTGAGTTGATTGATGTGAAGCCATTCGTGAGAAGTAGACACGTATCCAGGAAGGACGACGCGTCGTATATAAGGTACCTCCATCTTCGACAAACTTGTGAGAGCTTCCGCCAAGTCGATCGGAGATACCAACCATCGACACCTTCCAGCCGATAGTGATAAAATACGTTGAGTAGTGAATCATAGTTGAGCATATGGATATACATCTTATATGCCACGCTGTACTGCGGTTGTTCAGATGTTGGTGGTAAAGGGGTCAGGAGCTGCGCCGATGTTAGCACGCGGATGCCATCGTTGTTGTAATATCGTTTGCAACGTACTTGACTATCAGGTGACGCTCGGCCAGCACAAAGGCGTAGGTTGATTATACCAGGGCCTGTCATACTGTCAATTTGACGTTTCCAGTCTTCACACGGGCATTCCAGACTGAGAACGGGAAGGCATCTACGACGATTTCCAGGGCCCTTGTCTCTCCTGTTCGGGTCAGTGTGTACTGGGGGTTGCGTACAAAATCGCCAGTATGTGCTTTTGAGGGATGCCTTGAAGGTATTCTCGCCAATAAGCCTCCCGCTAAGCTCTGACAAATCGTCAGAAAAGGAAATGGTCGGAAAACAAAAACAAAATGAGTGAACCTTTAAACATGATAGTGTCGTTCAGGCACCAGAAGTTGCCAAAACATCGCGAGTACTGCTCGGATTTGATATGAACAAGACTGGACCCATCGGTGAGGACGTAGAACCTTTCCGCATCCTGAAAGTCCTCAGTCGGGTCGATCCTGAATCCACCGCCATATCCCTCTGGAGACGTAGGTAGATGTGTGTAGAAGTGTGGATTCTCCTGGAGAGAAAGATGCTTCTCCTTGTCCTCATAACAGCGAAAATTCCATAGAATATCTTGCAAGCTTGAATGTTCACCCAGTACCTCTGATGTCTGGCTCAGATAGTAGGTGCGACATCGAATATCCTGGCTCACGTTGTACGATGATGGGGCGCTCTTCAGAAAGGGACTTCAGGAGAAGAAATTCAACAACTCTTGTTCGTTCTTGTCGTTCATTTCCCGTTCCCTAAAGAGCGGTTAGCCATAAAAGGCACAGCACAAGCAGGGGGCGGGCGCACGTTCGGATACTGGTTCTCTTTCAGCTCATCTGCCAGGCTTTGGGACCGATCGTTCGTGTTTGGTGTGGCCATCATGCTAGTCGCAGTTTGGTCCCATTTTTGATCCGACACTGGATCGTTGGAAAGGAAGTCGTTCTTGAACGCACTCAACACTTTGATTGCCTTTTCGAATCTCTCGTCCACCTCTAATGTCTTCGTATGAGCCTTGGCAGCCGAAATCAACGCATCGTCAACGAATTGTAGCGCACTATCAAAGGGTCATCAGAAGGGGGCATAGGGCGAATATTATTCAGAGCTTTACTCTCTCAGCCTGGTGTATGATTCAAGGGTTGGTTCGTGGTTTTGGACGAGAGATCGAGATAAGGATATTAGTTCAAGAGCCTGCGTTCGGTACGCTGCGCCTGTGGTCTTCATATACTTGGCAAACCACCGTTCGTTGAGTTGGAAAATTGATGCCGACAACAGGAGAGAAGTACTGGGGTAGCAGTGGACAATGCGAAACAAATTAAAGGACCTAAGTCAAGGAGGGGAGATCAAGTAGTGCTACTCGGTGCGTGTTGGTAGAGCAGGGACCTCGAAAAGTCAGATGATTCCGATCGCAATTTAAGAAGGCAAAATCGATAATCAACTTTTCTAACTGAACCTGGTGCAAAACCGAGGTATTTACTGTAATTTCGCACTTTTCTGCGAAGATATTCGACAAATACACTGTTGGCATTCCCATAACCGCAAGGTGTACCCAATAGCCTTGGCTGCCTTGCCCTTCACTCTTCAGTGTTTTAAATTTCAAACCCAGCGAAAAACCCCCAGAATCACTCGGATTGATAAGGAATGACTGCGAGTCTTTGAAATGACTCCGTGTGAATCTTAATAGTGGCACTCCCTTCGCATTTACGGAATCACTCAGAGCACAACCAAATCACCACACGTGTTTGTTATCGTTCCGAATCATTCCTTTATTTTTTCTACTACTTTCGGAATAGGACCAATTCCCCATTCCGAAATACAAGCATCGCAAGCGGAATAGAAATACAGACCCACATATCACACACCAGAAGCCCTTTCCATCCCATGTTCCCACCGGCACATCGCTGGGCGAAAATAATGAGTTGATTGGAATCAACGCCGATCTTGCTCTTCGCTGCTTGCGTCCACGAAACTAAAAGAAATTATTAGTTAGGCAGTAAATGAGAAGGTTTTCCTCATCGTCAGATCCCGATCCCGATGAGAGAGATGCCAGGGCGACTACTTCTGCTTGCGAGCAGTTGTCGATTTCTGTTAAGTATGTGAGAATCTAATATTATCCCCGCTCAGTCAATGGTAAGTACTCACTGTTGCATGCATGCTTTTCCCCTTCTCTTTGTACACCTAGGAATGTGTTCATGAGAGCGTGCCTCGTCTCTAAATCAAAATGAAATGGTTATCACATACCGCTTTTGTTTGTGGATCCGAGTTAACCCAGTACTTGTTGAAATCCGTGATCAACCCCTCTGGATTGGATGCGCACCACTATAATACACAAAAGTCCCTGTCAAAGCCGTTAGTAGTCCGCATCGATAATGAGTCGCGTGCCTACTTTGCAGTGTATATACCTTTGGGTGGCATCTTCGCACCTTTCCTTTTCTCGGTGGCAGGGGGGAGCAAATTGGCTTTGGCAGTTGTGCAGCCATGATTTGCAGCAATGGGAATGGGGGAAAGTGGTGCTGTTGGCATCGGAGTCTCAGTAGGCAGGGTGGGAGCGACTGGCGCTGCAGTGATCAGTCTCAGCGGACGGGATGGGAGTGATTGACACTGTTGGCAGTAGAGCTAGAGTCACAGCAGGCGGGACAGGAGCGACTGGCACTGTTGGTGTCGGAGTGTCGGAGCAAGAGTCTCGGGAGATGAGAATAACTGGCGCTGCAAGGATGGGGGGAGAGGTGCAAGTTGTGGTGTTGGCATTTGAAGTTGCGGCAGATGGGATGGGAGCGAGTGGTGCTGTGATAACATAGTGACTATATGCATGTCAGGTGGCAGGGAGGGTGTATGCAGTGTCGACAAGGCCCAAGGGTAGGCAAAGGCAAGGGTGCCACTGTGCCGGCAAGGAAATTGAAGGAATCTGGGGAGGGGAGCAGTGCACAGGCGATGTTCGTGGGGAGCAACAAAGGTGAGTTAGAAGATGGAGAATTTGGTGAGGGGGTGTGAGAAGCTGGAGGCAGAAGTGAGGCTAGCAAGGTGAAGGCGACAATGGGATGGGAGTCATGAGACACCGTCACACGGATACCGCGATAACTGAATCTTTATCATTCGGAGCCCAAGAATCATTACAAATCACCTGTGGCTATATCGCTACGGTTCTCTCCGGTTCTCTCCAGTCTTGAATAGCTAGATTCAGATTTTTCCTGAATCCGACTCATTTTCCGGGTTTTTCGCTGGGTTTCAAATTCAATGACCGATCAAAGTTCATCGATCATCGTTTATCCGGTCATCGGTCCCGATTATAGCAAAATGGTCTCACGCAGCTCACGTGACCTACGACGTACTCTACATCTGGACACGTACTCAAGGACGTACTTCAGACTTCAGTGTCAATGTCCAAACTTAAAACCATCCTATTGCAGGCTGCCTCTGCCGCATTTCAGTGATCAGTTTTTACCACTATGCATAGGTAGGCTACTGGTAGCAGGCGAGGGCAGTATTCCGATATGTTGTCGATTGTGTCAGCGCGCACAGCGTGGAAATTGAACAGTTTCGCTTTCGCCTTGCCCCTTGGAATTTGCTGCCAGCTCCTCCCGCCGAGGCTGCCACATACCGTCCGGATTCAAGAAACATCCGGCCCGTTGGTCCCGGGTTGTCCGTGAGTGACATGGATTCCCGCGCCGCTCACGTCGCTCACGTGTAGAGAACTCCTAGAGTGTTCATCCTGCCGTCCTGCAGCTAGCCATGCATCTGCTTCTCGTCATTGTAGTTTCGCCACGACGTCCACCGAACCGCCGGTGGTGCTCGAAGCGGACATCCGACACGTTCTAGACCGTATGCAAGTGCAATACAGGGAAGTGAAGGCCGGGTTCGACTGCACACACCTGCTATTATTGACATCTCATCGCTATGTACAAGATCCGCACGCAACCTCGTCTCCATCCCCGAAAAAGATCGCAAGCAGAGCTCAGCAGGCTCTGGCAACTCTGGAGGTACGACGAGGTGGATCGTCCCCAAGGCATCGAAGCTCTCATTTGGCGTGGGCCACAAGGACAAGGACCGCATTCGCCGCAACAGCGAGGCCACCGTGAATAGAATCACGTACTACAAGGAGAAGGATAAGGAACTACCTGGTCGGCAGTATGGCGGTGGCGGCGGCCCCTGGTTTGGCGCGACGCAGAGCAGTGGTTCGCCTTCATTTTTCGGCGTCTCCTCCACGTCGCACCCGGGCGAATCCTCGTCATCCCTGCAGCGTTCGCATTGGCCCGCGCGGAGCAAGAAACTGCCTCTAATACCGCGCGATTTTGGTGCGTCGTCGCTGCAGCTACAGCTACAGCAACGACAACGACAACATCCTCATCAGACGTCGACTCCGGTTGGGGAAGTTGCAGATCGCGAGGCGTTTGAGAGTGGGGCAGAACACGCTATCTGTTAGGTTTGAGATCAACATCGTCAAGGTAGGTGCTATCGCAAAGGTTCATTGACCTGCTTCTTTTGGTTCTGATTCCTTTTTTCTTTGCTATCGACGCCTAAGTACCCTGACTGCCGTTACACGGTACCCTCCAATTTCGTCGGGCGGGCGGAGATTGATGACAGTACCAGATGCTCGGCCGTCGAGTCCTGACGGAGTTCGAGCTCTTACGCGCCAACTGACGCCTGACGGCTTAGATGACCCCAGTCTCTTCTCTCCTCTCTCCTCTACCTCGTTCAGTTTTCTAAAACACACAAGCGATGGTGTCATGCCCTTCCCTCGTTCTATCCACTTACACGCCATGAAAGGTGACTGACACGAGACTGTTTTTGCTCTTACTTTAACACGCTCCCCTCGTAGTTGCTAGCTAGCCGCCCCGGCCCTTTACTTACCCTTTTTTTGCTCATCATTTGCATACTGTAATGGTTCTCGTTCAATCTGTATCTATATTCTTAGCCTCTTTCGGAAGGGCTTGTATGATTTCTTCTGTTCTACTTATGATCAAGTCATTTTTTAGAGGGTTCCCTGCTGTCTGCTCGCACCACATCCACATCGCACCAACTGCACATTTCACATTACCCATCGCGTCTGAGAAACGTTGTTCCCGGTTTGAGTCATTCTCGAAGCACGTTCTACACCGAGATTGTTGAGATTATACCGTAGCTCAAGTCACCGTGTTGGAGCTTTGCATAAATGGTCTCTACAAGGCGTCGTCTGCATCTGCGAACCATGATGGCGATGTGATGTGCCACTACTGTACATACAACATTGAAAGATTTTACGTGAGTGATTAAGACGTTTGACATGTGCACAATCTAGACTCCAGAAGTAGAAGATAGATTCGCTGAATTGATGTGACGGCCCTTGATGCCCCTTTGATGGTAGTCAGTCCCGTTTCAAAACTATCGTTGTTTTCGGAGATGGAACGTGCTTGTATTCTCTGGGAGAGGTGATATCGGAATGAGTCCTGGGGGTCCTATCAACCTCCTACGGAGAGATAATGGTTTCGCTTGAAATAATATACTGTTATGGAACCAATTCCCATGCGTTTCTGAGACTGGGCATGTGAAACAACAACAGGCACATCCTCCAAGCCATCTAGCGGAGGCAGGCCAGTAGGGTCAGGTGTGAAGGTTGCGACATCCCGCATGTTCAGGCCTAGGTCTCGTGTAAACCAACCGTGCCTCCAATGGCTTCCGTATGAGGTCGGTCCAGGGATGCCTCTAACCTCGCGAGACATGGTGGTAATGATGGTGTCTCCGTGATAGGCACTCGCGATAAACTTGATCCTGCTTCTGGAAAGGTGCTTCCCTGAGGCTCTGCTCCCTGAGATAACTCAGCTAGTGAACGTTTTGATTGAGAAGCTGGTGTAGCTTGTTCCGTCAGTGGCGGTGATACTGTCAGCTGTTGTTGAGGGAGAGGCTTGGGAGATGCTGTGGGAGAGGGTGGTGCAGCTACGAGCACTGGCCAAAGGTGTGATAAGGACGATGCCCCTGGAGGTGGAGGTATTGTAAGGGAGGCCGCGTGCTGGCCTCGGAATCTCCCACTGTGCACGGCCGTCGCTACCTGCCACTCGCCCCTCGCGCTCGCTGCCAACTGTCGCCGACGCACAGCCTCGCGCCTTTCCCTTTCGGTCCTTCTTGTTCTCTATTATCCCCTTTTAGACTAAGTAGTACAGTCAGCATGTAATAAACAGACTCGCAAATATAAAAGAGCACCGCGCCCTCAACGAACACGAGGGAAGCGTGTGTCGTGTTTACTCCCCTTTTCCTTCCATTTTCGAACTCACAGCGTGGTCCCGTCTTGGGATCCATCGCCACAGTATGTTCGGAAACTCTTTCCTATCCTATCACTGAAGATCGTATTGAGGCGTATTTTGTGGCGTTCCATAACTGGAAGGTGCTGTAGAGGGTGCAGGGAGTTGGAACTGTATGGACCGTGGCTGAGGTGCGGGGAGTGGAACTGGCAGTAGCTCTGGGGAGGGAAATGGGGTGGGGAATCCGGGAAAGGGGCTACGGAGCGGTCTGAGCGGTTGTCTGAGCGGTTTGGGCGGTTTGGGCAGTCTGGGCGGTTTAACCGAGATGCGGATATTGAAATCGATATTCCCGCCGCTTTCCCGAATTTGCAACATTCGACGAATTGGCTCTCTCCAGTCTTGTATTGGTACTCCTATTGCAGGTGTTGATGTTACGGTCATAGAGAGTGGGGGGTTCGGTTCTGGCGATGGTGTCGGCCGAGCGCCCCAGGTAGGATGCGGAGGCTCTTCAAAATACCACAGGCTGGGCGCGTCCCTAATGGCCTCTCCGACGATACTTTCACCTTCGAGCCTTCCACAGACGTCTGAAAGGATGTAAGGAATGGGGAACTGAGACAACAGAACGGATCGAACCCTTGAAAATAATGGCAGTATTCGGCATCCAGACGTTCCCAAAAGCCCGCGTTTTCTGACCGGTTTCCAGGTATACCCGGCCCGTAATGCCTGGGATGTCCGTGAGAACGCTGATCTTCTCGAGCTGAAAGTTCTCGATCGGGTCGGTTCGGAATTTGTCCCCGTATGCCGCTCGTGACTCGGGAAGCAGTGCATAGAAGTGAGGATTCTGCTTGAGGGTCAAACGTTTCTTTGCGTCTTTGAGGTGGCTGAAGTTCCACAGAATATCTTTCAGGTCGGAACTTGTACCGAGCTCCTCTAATGCTAGTGTTAGATACCATGCGCACACTTGACTGGTCAACGCTTACGTTTCACGCTGGTGGGATTCGTGTCAGGAAGGGAATTGTGGATAAGGAACTCGACTGTCCTCGTCGGGTCTATCTTAATTGGCTGGAAATCGGCATTACAATGCGACGAAGCAAAGGTGCAAGCTCCTCCCTTACCTGAAACCTCTCTTTTAGTTTGGTTAAGAAGGTCGATGAGGACGTATCATTCGCCCTCGCAGCATCCATCCTCCGGTGGACAGTCTTCCGGCGCCTGGGATGAAAATGCATCTCGTAATCACTCAACACATCGGTTGCCAGTCTAAATTTGTCATCCGCCTGCTTTGAGGTCTTGGTTCCTGCCTCAGCCGCGGACTTCAGCGCGTCGTCAGCAAGTTCCAACACACTGCCGGAATATCATTAGAATAAAGGAGAAATGGAGATCCTCGAAGGTTGTTACCTCCTCAGCGCGGCATATGAAGCCGGGGTTCGTTCCTGGTGTTGGACGAAAGTATGGCTAATAGAAATTAATTCCATGGCTTGTTTCCTGTAGGCCCTGCCGATATTTTTCACGTGTTTTACAAATGAGAGCTTATCGAAGGGCATGGCTGGGCTTTCGTGCGACATTCTCTGGTTTGTTTGTAGCACAGGTAGGCCCAACAAGTGTATGCCACGACCCTCACGTTCCCGGCCTTTGATGAAAGAGGAAAATGCGTTTTCCGCGCGGTCGATATCGAGCTCCACCTGAAGGTATTTCAACTCAGGTAGGAGATCCGGGACTAACCCTGTAGCGTCCGGTATCAAGGCATCAGAGAGTTCGGACGCAAGTGCAGCGCCGATATCGAGATTCTTCACCCCGTGGAATGGCAGAAGGAGCTCAAGCCAAAGCTTCCGCTTGGGTGCAAGCTCCAGGTCGGACGGCATTCCGTCCTTGTCGAGCTCAAGTACGAGTTCCTTTACACTGGACAGGACCTCCTTCAGCGCGCTACAGACCTGCGTTACTGAATCTAGGAGGGCTTCTCTGTCCCCGCAGCTGATACCAAGCGTAATGCCTCCATCGCGTGACCCGCCATTGTTGGTAATTAAAGAGGCACCGTCATTATTGAAAAGGACTCTGGCTGAGAGAGGATTAAGCCCCTCAATTGCATGAATGAATTGGGCCAGGTTTACAAGAGTAAAAGTGGGTTGAAAGAATAACGTGACCATGAGTCGCTCGAGAAGTGGGGTGTTCATATGAGCAACGAGCGTCTCTAGATAAACACCCACACCCCAGAATATGAACTGCTTGAGGGTAGGCAGCGTTGCATGCGGTATGGGAGCAGGTAGCAACTCCCTCTCCGTATTAGGAAAAGGTACTGGAACCGCGAAACCAATCGATATTTCCTCGAGGTGGTCGAGACCTTGGAGTTGTGTGATCAAACGAGCAGGAGGAAGGTAGCAAGAAGCTGGAATGCGTGTTAGTGTGACCGTTTTGAGGGCGCTAGATAATTGGAATTCCATTGGAAGACCGATACCCTGCAATGCAAGGTAACGTAATCTTGGTGCCCGAAATGTGCCAGGAAGGACTAGGTTCGCTTCTTCCTCGGTTGTGGACCCGAGAGAGAGGGATTCCAGTGTTGGAAAAAGTTCGTTCAGAGTCCCGACGCAAATACGCAAGCTCTGAGACGGTGCTTGAAAGAGAACGTGGCGCACACGATCAGGCTGTTGGAATCCAGCGAGCATCCTCTCTTCATCCCGTCGGACCCTGGTCCCACTTTGATTGCAATAACTGATGGCGAGTGGCAACGCTGATAAATGGGCTAGTGAGTCGACTGAAAGAGAACCATTCGTGAGAAGTAGATGTATATTCAGAAAGGACGAGGAGTCGAATATGAGGTATCTCCATTTGCGACAAACGTGGGAGAGCTTGCACCACCTAAATTGGAGATTCCAATTATCGACGTCTTCCAGTCGATATTGATTAAACATGTTAAGGAGTGAATCGTAGTCGAGCATATGAATATAGGTCCTGCCAGTCGGGCTGCATGGCGACGGCGGTCGCTCAGATGTTGGTGGTAAAGGGGATAGCTGAACCGAGTTTAACACAAGGCTACTGTCGTCGCTGAGAGAATCGTTGTCGTCACTGAGATAACGTACTGGACTGTTAGGTGATGTGGTCAGCGCCATTCTGTCATACGGATAGAAGGAGCCAGGGAAGCGGTACGACAACACGCCGAATCATACACGATGAAGAAGTGTACGTGGGTTGAATCGTAGATGATCGGGGAATATGTACCTTCTGGAAACCGACTGGAAAAGATCTACGAAGGAGTCCTGTTGGCGGTCGAGATCTAGGAAAAGCCCGTGAGACGAAACTGTTGGGGATGGCAGAGCATTCTGGTCTTCGTTCAGTGCTTCGAAGAGGTCCTGGGATAATGTGGCCACCGTAGCAATGTCTGCGGCCGCTTCTGGCCTGCTTTCGTTCCGGAGATCTTCGTATGAATCATATCAAGGCGGGACCCATAGGAAAACTCTCCTGTAGAACACTTACCACACTGAACATGCCGTATGGATGGTGCATGACGCCGGATGTGTTCCATCAATGTATCCGACCCCAGCTACTAGGCGGTGAGGGCGATAGGGCAATAGATGAGTAAGTAAACTCACAGCACCGTCCATGAATCCCAAGTCATTATCGTGAACGAGGATCATATCGCAATTAGATGCTTGCTGCACGACTCCGGTTACAACGGTGTACGCGTGTACGCCCATGCGCGCTGGCTCAAATTCTACTCACTTCGGCGATATACTTCAAGAGAATGTGAAGGGGGTCCGGATACTATGCAAAATAAATCAAGGCAAACAAATATGACCAATGTTACCTACACCGTCGGCCTCAGAAGGTATACCTATACCTTCAAGACGCATGTCAGACTCTGGTTCAGGGTCATGCAGGTCGGGAACCGATCCTGCGGCTCGAAGCCTTGGCCAAAAATTCAGGATGCGGGAGACGTGATAGCCCTGAACGAAGACGCATTGATTCTCTGGTAGGTCCTGTGCACGAGGTATCAGAACAACAATTTCTTAGTGTGTATCCTGGCTCAAGTTATTTCAAAAGCCCACCTCGCCAGTCGGGCCAAGCTTCAATTCCCCTCCACTCTCGTCCAGACTCACGAAATGAACACCAGAAGGTTCGGATACTCGAGTTCGAAATGATACCCTTGCAGTCCCACGTCTAGCAGGGAAAGCGACACTGACCCAAGACTTCGCGAGATGACGTCCTGTTACGAGAACAATATCCTCCATGCGGTTAACGTCACATCCCAGATCATCGGCGACCTTAAGACAGTCATCAATGTGCTTGAGTATCCATTTTCCGAAATCACCACGAGCGATGGTCTCTTCACGGTCTGCTGGGAAAGGAAGATGTAACAAGGCGCCTTGCTTCCAGGAACATTCAACCGTGATCGGTACGTCTTCAGGTCTGATGGGGTGTGAGTGATATGGATCTGTGGGATGCAAAAGCCAGCTACCCTAGGGCATGGATCTCTTGCAACTGTTTTTGAACATTGTGCGAGCAGAAATCTTGGTGATTGTCCTTGTCCTTGCAGAGATGATTTGGATTCCTGGGTCTCAGTCTCGGAGGATAAGTTGGACCGTCGGAATTGGATAGAGGTGGCCGCAAAGCATTAAACAGGAGGTGGAAATAGCCACGGTGAATGAACCCGACATCGCCAACTTCTACGGCTTCATATAGTCCCCTTGGATTTGGTTCCCATAGTGCATGCCCATGATCAGGATACCTGATGGCAAGTTCCTCACGGAAAATCCTACGGCCATCCATTGAATATCGAGTGGGATTCCGTTATCTTGGGAAGGCGATGAGGGTGAGAAAGGTTGCACAGGGCGTTGTCTTGTCTACTATTGGCACGATGCTCTGCCTGTCTCACGATGTGTGATCATGCGATAAGCTGATGGCCAGATGAAAATAATACTACATGCATTTGCGGCAGTTTCCGTTATTCTCCGATTTGATCTCCGTCGATTCCAACAATTATTCAGCTCGGTCGCAGCCGTTTGGCATGGCTGCACATGCACGAAGACTAGTACTGTACAGGTGAAGTCGAGACTCAAGAGGCGCCACGACATCCACACCAATCTGCTGGCAGTGCTCAAGACGGACATCCGACGCGTTCTAGACCGAGACCAGGTTCGCTTGCATACACCTGCCATCGACTGACATCTCGTCGTTGCAAGATCCTCATGGAACTCCATCTCCATCCCCGAAGAAGCATCGCAAGCAGGGCTCGGCAGGCCCCGGCGACTCTGGGGGCACGACGAGACGGATCGTTCGCAAGGCATCGAAGCTCTCGTTCGACGTGGGCTGCAAAGATAAGGACCGCAACAGTGAGGCCACGGTGAACGGAAACACGTACGACAAGGGGAAGGATAAGGAGTTGCCTGGTAGGGCATCGGGCGATGGACGCGGCCCCGCGTTTGGCGCAACGCAGAGCAATGGCTCGTCTTCCTTTTTCAACATTTCGTCCAGCGCACCGACCGTCCATGCAGACGACGTCTCATCCACGTTGCACCCAGACGAACCATCGTCATCCCCGCGCCGCTCGCATTCGCCCGCGAGGAGCAAGAATCTGCCTCCGATCCCGCGCGATTTTGGTGTCGCGTCGCCGCAACTACAGCTACAGCAGCAATAACAACAACTTCATCAGACGTCGCCCCCGACCGGATAGCTGCGGATCGCGAGGCGTTTGAGAGTGTGGGGCAGATCACGCTATCTGTTAGGTTTGAGACCAGCTTCGTCAAGGTGTGTGGTATAACAAAGGTTCGTCGACTTTGGTCATTTTGATTCTAATTCCCTTCTTTGCTATCGCCGCTGAGGTCCTCTGGCTGCCGTTACATGGTATCCAATTTCGTCGAGCGGGCGGAGGTCATGATGGATGGCAGTACCAGGTGTTCTCACGTCGAGTCGGACAAAGTTAGAGCTCTAACACGCTAACTGGCGCTCAACGGCTTAGACGACCCAAGTCTCTTCTCTCTTCTCTCCCTCGTTCAGTTTAAAACGCATAATCGATGCTGTCATGTCCCTTCTCTTCCTCCGTCTGTCCACTTTACACGCCATGAAAGGTGAGTGACACGATATTGCCTTTTGTTCCTGCCTAAACACACTCCCCTCCTTTCGTTCATTGCCCCGTTCTCGCTTGCTAGCCACCCCCGCCCCTCATTTCCCCTTTTTTGCTCACCATGTCATGCCCAGCTCCCCCACTGATTATCATTGACCTCCCTTCCTTTCTTCTCTCTCCCCCCTCTCCAACTTGCCGCAGGTTCCGTGTGTCATGCTTCTCGTTCAATCCGTATCTGTATTCTTATCCTCTTTCAGGAAGGGGTTGTATGATTTCTTCGCTACTTAAGATAAGGTCCTTTTTGGAGGGTCCCCCTGCTACTGTCTGCTCGCGTCACATCCACACCGCATGAACTTTCATATGATCATATCACACATGGCATCTGAGAAACCGCGGTTCCGGAGCTGAATCATTTTCAGAGTACATTCGACATGAAGATGTCGGAGGTTATATATTGGAATCATCACGTTCGGGGTTCTCATAAATGGGCTTAGTACCAGGCGGCGCCAGCGCCTGTGGACGTTGATGGCGATGTAATATGCCACTACAGTACGTACAACAACGTATGGTTTTACATGAGTAATAAATACATGCGATAAGTAGTCAATTTGGACCGTAAACGTGGATATGTTCGCTAATTGATGTTAAGAGCCATGATGGTAGCCCCGGTTCAAGGTTATCGCTACAGTCGGAGATGAAGGTACTGGTACTCTCGGTCATGGAGACGCTATCGGAGTCGGGTTGAAGGTTATCGCTGCAGTTGGAGATGAAGGTACTACAACTCTTGGTCACAGATACGCTATCGGGGACAGGTCTGAGGTCCCTTATATCTTCCCACGAAATAGTGGTTGTCTCCGGAAGTACCTCCGAGTCCGCGATAGGTGCTCTCGATGGATCCGAGGCCGCTTTTGCCAGCGGAAAGGCGCTTCGCTGAAACTCCAGTTCCCAAGATAAGTTTGGGGGATGTGGCATTGGAGGAGATGTTGTAGTTCGCCCAATCAACGGCAATAAGATTGTTGGCGGTTGTTGAGGGAGTGGCATGGGATACGCTGCTGGACAGGGAGGCGGTGGCCCAGTCGTAGGCATCAACTGACCAGGTAATATGGACAGTGCTCTTGGAGGTGGGGGTACTGGTATTCTCGGTATCGGCTCTGTTGGTGGTTCAGGTATTTCTGTCTGCAAGGGCGGCTGCCGAGAGTGAGGAGGTGAAACTATCGCTAGACCATCGTTACTGCTGCTGAAGTGTGGCTGAATAACCGGTGAGGGTCCTGAGGGAGCCAGGTAGTTGGGCGTGGAGTGTCTAGGCGGTCTATCCGTGATGCGTATATTGAAATCGACATTCCCGCCGCTTTTCCGAACTCGCAACATTCGGAGAATCGGTTCTCTCCAGTCCTGTATTGGTACTCCTGTGGTAGGAGATTGCGGAGGCTCTTCAAAGTACCATAGGTTGGTCATGCCTCTAAAGATCTCTCCGACAATACTTTCACCTTCGAGCTTTCCACAGACGTCTGAAATGATGTAAGATACGGGGGAAATGAGATAACAGAACGGCTCTAACCCTTGAAAATAATAGCAGCATTCGGCATCCAGACGTTCCCAAAAACCCGCGTTTTCGGCCAGTGAGCTGTTTCTAGGTATACCCTCCCAGTGCATAGGTTATCCGTGAGAACGCTGACTCGGATGTCCTCTATATGAAAAGTCTCGATCGGGTCAGTTTTGAATTTATCACCGTATGCCTCCGGTGACCTGGGAAGTGGTGCATAGAAGTGAGGATTCTGCTTGAGGGTCAAACGTTTCTTTGTGTCCTTGAGACGGCTGAAGTTCCACAGAATTTCTTTCAGGTCAGAGCTTGTACAGATCTCCTCTAGTACCGGCGTTAGATACCATACGCGAACTTGATAGATTAATGCGTACGTTTCACGTTGGTGGGATTCATATCAGGAAGGGAATTGAGGAGAAGAAACTCGACTGTCTTCGTCGGCTCTGTCTTAATTGGCTGAAAATCAGTATTAGGATGCGACAAGGCAAAGGAGCAGGGTCCACCCTTACACGGAACGTCCCTTTCAGTCTGTTTAGGATGGACGGTGAGGACGTATCATTCTCCATTGTAGCGATGGATCCCGAGCCGGGACCACGCGACAGTGAGTTCGAAAAGGAAGGGAAAGGGGGAGGAATGAAAATGAAGGACTGGTCCGCAATCCCGAAGAGGGATGCGAACGCGTTGGTATTGAGACTTGAGGATCGCGCGGTTTCGGGGGTAAACGGGGCGTCGCTTGCTGTTGTCCTTCGAGGACGCAGCCGCCTTTTATTATACGGAAATTCAGCCTATTTAAATTCGTGGCTGTACCACTAGACCTAAAGGAGGTGAGGAAGAAGGGGAAGAGAAGGAAAGGAAGAATGAAAGGCGACATGCGTGAGGCAATCGCGATGTTGGCTGCACGTTTCGGGGGTGCGCGGCCCGGATCCTCGGGGTCGTCGGAGTACTGCGTGAGAGAGGGATTCCAGTATTGGAAAAAGTTCCTTCAGAGTCTCAACGCAAATACGCAAGCTCGAAGAGTCGAAGACGATCCTTGAAAAAGAACATGGTGTATGTGATAACGCTTTTGGAATCCGGTGCCACCGCCTGCCCAGGAAATCATTGTTTGTACTTTTCAGAGATTGCGTGATAGTGATGCATGCGGCTTTGTTCAAGTCCGAGCTTTTCGGCCTCTTGCACGCTACCTCAATGAGTCTGGGTAAATGTTCTAGACTACGTACGTGTTACTATCTGCTATTTTGAGTCTCCGTATTCCGCTATGTCTACGATACGGCGATGTTCAGCTTGATATCCACACGAAGCATGAGTGTATGAGCAATGCACGAGTGAGCAAGCAATAATCAATTAAAAAATCTTTCCATATATGTATACCAATCACGTGCCAAATCAAACACCGTCTGTCCTCTTGGCCGTGATTGCTATCGACGATAAACGTGAAGCACTGCGCCTGACACACTCTCAGCTCTCTTACACCCAACGTAGCATCATACCGTCTATTAGCGCCTCACTGCAGACAAATCTTATTTTCATTGGCCGCATCTCTTTCCATCTCGATATGAGTCAACTCTCGTCGCCGTCGTCGTCGTCTTTCCAGTTACTCTTCGACACCGCATTGCAAGACTATGAAAAGCGGACGGGGACCAAATTGAACGACCATCCCCTCTCTGCACAGCTCAATGATTGCAACTCTGTGGAATCCATTTCCTCCATCCTTCAAGAGCATGCACGGAGGTTTCGCGAATTCAGAGGAGAAGATGGAAAGATCACGAAATCACTCAAGAGTACCGTAGAGGTCCTGTACACGCTTTCCACTAACACCGCTATTAATGAAGGTGTTGCTATAGTATGTTCGGAGCGGTTCATCTCCAATCTTTGTCCCTAACGTACATGCCATAGTTATGGACGCCTGCAAAGGCAATGTTTTCTGCTATTGCAGTCTTGCTCGCCGTAAGTCCCTTTCTCCATTCCCATGTGAATTCCCTTATGACTTATGCCCACTTCAGGCTGTAAAAGACGTTAGCGCGAGCTATGATGTGCTTGTCGAGTTGTTCGAGTCTATCGAGCGATTCCTGAGCAGACTTGACATCTACACAAAGGTGTCTCTTACGGAAGCCATGACAAACGTTGTGGTTAGCATTATGGTGGAGGTACTGTCTATTCTGGCGCTTGCAACGCAGCAGGTCAGACAAGGACGGCTCAGTAAGTCTTCTCACTGATGCGGTAATGTCACTTAACGCAGCACAGAGAAATTTGTAAAGAAAGTTTTCGGAGAGAATGACATCGAGGCTATCCTCAAGCGGTTGGACAGACTCACTCTGGACGAGGCCCGGGCCACAGGAGCACAGATTCTAGAAGTTGTCCATGGTCTTGTCAAGCACCAGAGGATTGTCATGGACGACGAGAATACTGTGGTGGCCTCATACGCCTCTGAAGATGCGCCCATGGATGACAAGGGAGCAGCTGGCTGTGTCCAGAAGGCTCTAGGTCGGTTCGACTGTTGAACATTAAGGTGTTATCCGACATTATTCTAGAAATTATACAGCAGATTGCGAGTGATATGAACAAGCCAAGGCGTGAGTTACCTTTAGTTAGTGGCACTGTAGCGAGCTGTGAATGCTAATGGTCAGAGGCACCTCTTAGGTGACGAGTTGCAGAGGAGCATGAAAAAATGGCTCTCTCCTCCGGACCCCTGGGTGAACCACAACATTGCTCGTAGACTTCACTATGGAGAAACTGGGTCGTGGTGGATTCAGGGAGAGATCTTCTCGGATTGGAAATATTCTCGTCCAAGTGCCCTCTTATGGATCCATGGAAAGCGTGAGTGTTAGGCCCTCTTTGGTTTCTCCGAAACTCATGATTCCCTACTCTCCAGCCGGAGCCGGCAAGAGCGTCCTTTCGTGTGTTCTTCTTTGAATATCTCCTTCGTAGAAGCTTATAATATACTATCACGCAGTTCATCAATCATCCAGGATATCCGGGGGATGTGCAAAACCGGACTAGCTTCACTGGCTTTCTTTTATTGTGACTTCAGGGATGACCAAAAGAGGGGTCTCCGCGGTCTCATCTCATCTCTGCTCGTCCAGCTTTGTGGTCAATCCGACGCGTACTACGGGGTTCTTTTCAATTTCTATTCGGCACATCGTAGTGGCGAAGAGCAAGCTAGCGAAAGCGGACTAGTAAAATGTCTCAAGCAAATGCTTGAGTTCACAAAAGAACCCACACTCTACATTATCATCGATGCCCTAGATGAATGCCCGGCGACGACTGGTTTGCCATCACCCCGTGAGGAAGTTTTGGAACTCGTGAAGGAGCTTGTCGGGCTACAGGTTTCGAACCTGCGGATCGGTATTACGAGCCGGCCCGAGGCAGACATCGAGCCCGTCCTTGGCCCTTTGTCGCTTTTCTCTGTATCTCTACATAGAGAGAACGGCCAAGCCCAGGACATAGCAGAATACGTCAAATTCGTCGTTAATGACAAGACGCAAAGATGGCGAGAATCAGACCGGGAATATGTCATTGAAGTACTCACGAGGAAGGCGGACGGCATGTAAGGCATAAGTTCCATCATCCATCTTGATTATTCGCCTAAACTTGTGATCTAGGTTTAGATGGGCGTTCTGTCAACTTGAGCGTCTCCGACACTGCCTTCGACAACGCATCCGGCAAGCTGTCGATGAATTACCGGAGACGCTCGATGAGACATATGATCGTATGTTGGAAGAGATTGGCGAGGAAAACTGGGAATATGCTCGTCGGCTATTCCACTGCGTCTCAGCAGCTTCCCGTCCACTTCGCGTCGAAGAACTCGCAGAATTTCTCGCCCTCGAATTTGGCACAAACTCAACGCCAAAGCTTCGTGAGGATTGGCGAGAAGAGGATCCGACATACGCTGTGCTATCCACGTGCTCTAGTCTCCTTGTCGTTGTCGAGATGCATGGTTCCTCAACTATCCAATTTTCTCATTTTTCCGTCAAGGAATACTTGACATCGGATCGCCTTGCTGAAGCGAAGGACACCATCTCCCGTTTCCACGTTTCAATAACACGGGCTCATACCATCGTCGCGCAAGCTTGCCTAGGCGTTTTGCTACACCTCGACAGAAACATCACGAACGAGAGCCTGAACAGCTTTCCTCTCGCAGAGTATGCCGCTCGGCGTTGGATGGATCATGGTCTGTTCGAGGGGGTCTCACCAAACATCCAAAATGGGTTGAAAGATCTCTTCGATCCAGGAAATCGCCATCTTTCACTCTGTATCTGGATTTTCGATCCACTAGTGCCAGTTCAAATTCGACGACGAAGAGCTGAACGCCCGTCAGAGCCTAGGGCAACTCCCTTGCATTATGCAGCCCTTTACGGCCTCGACGACATTATCAAGTTCCTGACTGTTGAGCGCTTGCAGGACGTAAATGCTCGGGACTCAGATAGGTACGAGACTCCGCTGGGTGTGGCATGTCGACGTGGCCATACTGAGGTTGCTCGGGTCCTCCTCGAACATGGTGCGGATATGAAAATACGAGACAATGCTGGCTGGAACCCACTGCAGCGGGCGTCGGCAAAGGGACATGAGAAAGTTATTCGGGTGCTTCTAGAACGCGGTGCAAATGTGAACGTCAGCGGCAAGAAAAGGGGTACGGCATTGCAAATTGCATCGAGACATGGACAGGCGGAAGCTGCTCGTGTGCTCCTAAAGCACGGTGCAGATGTAAATCTCAAGGGCAGCTTAAGGTTGACCCCACTACATCTTGCATCGAACAGGTCGGTTACTCGGGTTCTCCTCGAATATGGCGCAGCGATAAATGCTCGGGACAACTCCAATCAAACACCGTTGCTTTTTGCACTGGACAAGCAACGTGACAGAGTCGCTCTCGTGCTTCTCGAGAACGGTGCTAATGCGAATATCCGAGATTCCAGAAACCGCACTCCCTTACATCTGGCCTCCGAAATGGGATATCTTGACGTTGTACGGATGCTACTCCAGTGCAACCCCGATATTCACGCACGGAACAAGGGTCTCACCCCATATCAAGTTGCATCATTGCATCAACATCACGACGTAATGCAACTTCTGTCACAGCATGAAGCAGAGGACCTGAACCAAGACCACGGAACGCCATGACTACTGAGATGGAGCACGGAAGGCGTTGTGCTGGACTTAAAGTAACTTATCATTATGGTCTTCATATGTGACCTTATCGTAATCGACTGTACATGTAGAACCAACATTCTATTCGCATAGAAATGTCACGTCCGAGTCGACGTACATCTCGCTTCCATGCTTGATCTATGGTAGGGAAAGGACGATCATTCAGGGTAATGTAGGATGCTCAGGTTGTCTCTTACGTGATTCGGATAATTTCTATGTCATCAAAATACCTTGAACCTTTACAAGTTTAGCTGCATTAGTGTAAGACCCACTTTTCTTCAGGTCATCTGGGTAAAAGAAGGACCCAAGCGAGGAGGCTTCAGTGGGACGGTATGACGGTTGGTCATGGGGTGGGCGAAGGGTAGTGCTGAGAGTTGGCATAGCTCCTCGTGATATGGATCCAGATCGACTCGGACAAGGTTCCGCGATCAGCGCATCGGTAACTCTCCCGATGGCCGATGACCGCGCGTGCAGGTACACGCATCTTCCTTTTTCAATGTCTCGTCTAACGCACCGACCGTCCATGCAGGTGATGTCTCCGTCACGTTGCGCCCGGACGAATCCCCGTCATTCCCGCGCTGTTTGCACTCGCCCGCGAGGAGCAAGAATCTACCTCTGATATCGCGCGATTTCGGTGCCGCATCGGCGCAACTACAGCTACAACATCATCACCATGACTCCACCCCCGACTGGGGAAGTTGCCGCGTTTGAGAGTGAAGGGCAGAACACGCTATCTGTTAGGTTTGAGATCAAACATCATCAAGGCGTGTGCTGTAACAAAGATTCATTGAGCCTGGCCTTTTCCATTGTGATTCCCGGTTTCTTTGCTATTGCTGCCTAGGTCCCTTGGCTACCGTTACACGGTGTCCAATTTCGTCATGCGGCGAAGATGAATGGCAGTACCGGATGCTTGCGCGTTGAGTCCTGACAGTGTTAAAGCTCTAACGCGCCACCAATCGCTTAACGGCTTAGATGGCCCCAGTCTCTTCTCCCTTCTCTCACCCGTTCAATTTCTCCTGCCTTAAACACATAGGCGATGCTGTCACGCTCCTTCCCTCCCTCATTTTGTCTACTGACACGCCACGAAAGATGACTGATACCATATTGCCTTTTGCTCCTGCTTCAACACACACCCTCTCCTTTTTGTTCGCTACCTCGTTCTCGCTGCTAGCCGACCCCGCCCTTTATTTTCCCATTTTTGTTCATCATGGAGGGGCTTGTATGATTTCTTCTTTCTGCTTATGCTATGGTCTTTTTGGAGGGTTTCCCTACTGCCTGCTCTCATCACATCCACACCGCGCGAAATTTCACACGATCATGTCACACATCGCGTCTGAGAAACCACCGTTCTGGATCTGTGTCATTTTCAAAGTACATTCGACATGGAGATGACTGAGATCATGCGGTCGAATCGTACTGGATGTTTTCATAAATGGGCTACGATAGTACTGGGCGGCGCCTCTGCCCATGGACGCCGATAGCAATGTGATGTGGCACTACTGTACATACAACAACCAATGGTCTTACATGGGTAATTAATACAGCGAAAAGTCGATATATTCGCTAAATTGGCCTCGGGAGCCATGATGGTAGCCCCGGTTGAAGGTTGTCGCTACAGTCGGAGATGGAGGTACCGGTACTCTCGGTCCCAGAGTCGCTATCGGAGAAAGGCCTGGGAGCACTTTTACCCCACGAAGAAATAATGGCTGTCCCCGGAAGTACCTCCGCGATAGGTCCACTCAATGAATTCGAGACTTCTTCTGGAAAGGCGCTCCCCTGAAATACCCGTTCTTGGGATATGTCTGGTGATGGACGTGCCGTTGGAGGAATCAGCGAAGCTGGTCCGATCAACGGTAATGATACCGTTGGCAGCGGAGGGAGTGACATGGGAGACGCTGCTGGACCTAGGGACAGTGGTGCAGTTGTGCGCACCGGTTGACAGGGTAGTATGGACGGTGCTCTCAGAAATGGAGGTACTGGTTTTCTCGGGGTCAGCCTTTGCTACCGGAGATCATTGTGAGAGATGCGTACTACTCGGTGCTGTTTTGTAAGTAGATAGTTCAGGTATTTCTGTCCCAAAGGGCGGCCACCGAGACTGGGGAGGTACAATTGTTGCTAGACTATCGTTACTGCTACTGAAGTGGGGCTGAATGATTGGTGAGGGGGCTGAGGAGCTGGGTCTGGTGTTTCTAGTTGGCCTATCGGGAACCGATCCTATGGTCTGAAGCCTTAGCTTTCGCCAAAAATTCAGGGGGCGGGAGACGCGATAGCCCCGAAGGAAAACGCATTGGTTCTCTGGTAGGTTCTAATGCGCCAAGTATCAGAACCATAATTTCTCAGCGTGTGTTTTGGGTCAAAATATTCCAAAAACCTACCTCGCCAGTCGGACCAAACTTTAATTCCCCTCCAGTCTCATCCAGTTTCACGAAATAAACACCAGAACGTCCGGAAATTCGAGTTTGAAATGATACCTCTGCATGTCCACCACTTGGGAAAGCGACGCTGACCCAAGACCTCGCGAGATGACGCCCAGTTACAAGAACGATATCCTCCATGCGGTTAACATCACATCCCAGATCGCGAGCGACCTTGAGACAGCCATCAACATGCTTGACTATCCATTTGCCGAAATCATCACGAGCGATGGTCTCCTCGCGATCTGCCAGGAGAGGAAGATGTAAGAAAGCGCCTTGCATCCTACCGGGGCGTATGATCGTGATCGTTACATCACCGGATCTAGTTAGATGTAAGTGACATGAATCCGTGCGAGGTAAAACCTAGTTACGCATTACTATAGTCTTTTTGAACGTGTTTCGTAACATCAAGCGAGCAGAAATCCTCGTGATTGTCGGTGTCCTTGCGGATATGATTTGGATTCTTGGGTTTCAGTCTCGGAGGATATTTTGGACCATCTGAATTGGATGGAGGGGGTCGCAAAGCATTAAACAAGGGATAAAAATAGCCACGGTGAATGAACCCAACGTCGCCGACTTCTACGGCTTCATATAGTCCCCCTGGGTTTGGTTCCCATAATGCATGGCCATGATCAGGATACCTGAAGGCAAGCTCCTCATGGAAAAAGCTACAGCTATCCATTAAATACCGAGTGGGATTCCGTTATCTTGGGAAGACGGTGAGGGAGAGAAAGATTAACGGGCCACAGGGCGTCGTCTTGTCAACTATTGGCACGTGTTGTGTAATGTGGCCGCGCGCATGCGACAAGCTGCTGGCCAAAATGGGTACTGTATGCATTCGCGGCAGTTTCCGTTGTTCTCGTCTCCGATTTGGTCTCCGTTGATTGGTTGCGGCAGTGTTGTTTGTTGCTTTGGTACAGCGGGCCGGCACAGCACCAGTCCGAGTCGGGGGTCGATGTAACACTTCCTACGCGAGCGAAGCTCGAGCGTAGTAAATGTCAGTAGGTAGATAATAAAAATAGATGGACTTGAAAACTCCTTAAGAGCGTTGCACAACGAAACCAGCCAAATCGTGGGGGTTTATTGTGAAAGCTACATAAAGGAGTAAGTCTGCCCTCCACTACGGAGGGCATACAGTTTATATACAAAGGTTTCCTACCC